>MU378251.1:0-83901 GCA_022495175.1 Hypoxylon argillaceum | reverse complement strand
TAATTAAAATAAAAAGTTTAATAAAAATATTTATAAATTAAATATATATTTATAAATAAAATAATTATAAATAAATTTATAAAAAGTTTTATAAAAAAAAAATAAAAAAACTTTTTAAAATAATTTAATTTAATTAATATAAAAAAAAAATTATAAATAAAATAAATAAAAAAAATTATTTATAAAAATTTAAAAGTTTTAAAAAAAATTTAAAAAAAAAATTAAAAAATTATTAATTTAAAATTAATTAATAATTTTTAAATTAATTTTAATATTTTTAAAAATAATTTTATAATTTTTGAATTAATTAATATAAATTAAAATTAATATATAACTTTTAAATTAATTAAAAATTTAATAAAAATTTAAAAAAATAATATATATTTTATTATATTATTTATTTATTTAAATATATATATTTATTATTTTATTATATTATTAAATTATTTTAAATTATTTAAAATATTTAAAAATATAATAAAAAATTAATAAAAAAAGTTAATATATTATTAAATCATTTTTTTATTTAAATATTAACTAGTTTTTTTATTAATTTATTATTAATATTTTTAAAATAATTATTAAATTAAATTAAAGTTTATTTTAAATTTTTTATATTAATTAAAATAATATTTTAAAAATATAATTTTATAAAAATATATTAAAAATATAAAAAATAAATTAAGTTTTATATTTTAATATTAAAAAAATTTAATTAAAAAAAAAAATTTTTTGCTTTAAAAAGTTTTATTTATATATTTATTTTATATATTAAAGAAAAATCTTTTAAAACAGCGGTGATATAACAACAACAATAATACACTAATTAATTTAATCAATCTAGAAGGCTTATTCCTAACAACATGCGTATCTTCGAAGCAATCCTCAATTCGACAATGGCGCTACTTATACTTACGGTCGCGCTATTCCCCTTCTGCACGGTTCGCCGGGCCATCATCTCGTTTCCAGCTCGCTTCCAGCCCCTCTTTTAATACTTTTATTCGCAATTCTATTTACGTGTTAGCAGGACGGCTCCAGTTCGCGCCCTTGTGTTTATTGCTTACCCCTTAGCTGTCTAGTCGCGGTAGCATAGGCCTCTACCTCCTCTTCGCTGAGAATTCGTTCCACGATGACAAAGTCATCACCAACCTTGAACTCTTCCTTTCCAACAGTGAGCGCTTCGGGACTAACTTTCTTCCTGCTAATCTTAGTCCATCGAACTCCAGCTGTATTGGCCGCTTCGCGTCTCTCGACAACCTTTTTGGCCATCTGCTCGCGACGCAGCTGATAAAGATGTTCAGCTTCTGCGTCTTCTAGAGAATCAATGCCTATATTTCCCTGAGCCTGATTCTCGAGTGGATCGACTTTCCTTTCGAAATAGGTGGCGTCAAGCTCGGTTTCATCCTCGCGTAGCTCCTCCTTGCCACGCGCTGTCCCATCTCGATACTGCTCAGGTTGTTCAACTTCAGCGTCCAGTTTAATTTCTTCTGGTTGCTTTTGCAAGCGCTCAAGTCCGTATTCCTCCTTCTGTGCCGCCTCTCCTTCGCGCTTGGGAGAACGGTTCTGACCTAAGAAGGGGTGACGATCCTCGTTTGCTTCAATCCCCAAAGAATTGAACAATTCATCTACATCTAAAGGATTAGGGGTGTCAGGATAATTAATAACCAGATTACTCGGAATGCCTGTCCTCTTGCCCACATCCTGATCTCGGAGAACATTACGCAGGTCCCCATAAGCAGAGGTTCCGCGATCGTTGCCTGCTTGTGGGGTACCGGTGCGGCCGACATTGACTTCGCCGCCCTCGGTGGAGTGAATCTTGACATTCCCAACCTCGATGACAGAACCAGTAGGAACTTTGAGGGCCATGTCGTATTCGCTTAGTTGATCTAGAATTTTGTTCATTTCCCTTGCATGCTCTTCTAGTGTCGCCGGCCAGTCTCTATCAAGTTTATCTTTAATTCTCCTCTCAAGTTCCATCTTTTCTGAATGTCGAGAAATGTCGTCAATGTCTTGATCAGCTACCATGGCAATGTTCGGACTAGGATCAGGTATGTTTGGCGCAGGCTCGCCCATTTGTCGAGTTGGGTGGCCGTTAACATTATTGTCCTGCTGGGGTGCTTTATCTCCTTCCTCGTTGTTTTCGGTAGTCCCAGCTACTCTAGGTGAAGCTGTGGGAGAGATGCCGTCACTTATTGCTTCAGAATAACTTCCGCTGCGTGTAGATATAGTTCCCTGGTCTTCTCTCGCTTCGTCAGACTCGCTGTCGTCATTTTCAATTCTGGGAAGGGCAAACAGGGCCAAATCAACTTGATGGCGACCCACGTGCCGCTGATATTGTTGCACAGATTCCAATATATGTTGGCAAAGGGGACACACAACAGGCGAAGATGCAGATATTAATCGAATTTGACCGCATCTCGCAATCATAGCATCGAGCTCCATGTTTGTTTTAGGCCCATGGATCCTAGTAACATGTTGGCGCAAGTTCGTTTCCGTGGTGCCATCCCATCCACACTGATATGGGCATGGCCAACTTTTCCAATGCTTCTGGAACATGTGATTCATCCACTCGTGACGGCGACTGTATTCTCTGTTGCCGGTTTCACAGTCTTCGACTAGACAAATGTATGGCCTCAGGTCGCGGAGCACGTGTTTCCTGTCTTGATAAGTATATATGCAACCTCACGCGTAAAACTAGTGTGGCGACCTTACTTCCATTGATGCTTACCACTCACTGAGATCAACATATAGCAGAATGGACACTCAAACGGGCCGTCGTGGGCTCTTCTCGGTAATGGCGGTATCCTCAGACGATCAGACTCCGGAGCAGTAGTAGCGAAGGAGGTTTGAGAGAATCCAGTATCGGAACGTTCATCCTCGTCTAGCTCTCCAAACCTTGGATCGGCGCCAGGCATTTTCATTGCTCCGGGAATAGATGATGCGACCGTACTCTGCCCGTCAACCTCAGACCGTCCGGAATCGATCAAGCCGCGAGCTAGTTTTTCATGATGTGATTCCCGGTACTTAAAATACTGTCGTCTTTGAGACAACGCTTGTCCTAGCCTTATTATTAAGTATTGGCTCGCTCTTGGATATTTAGCTTCTACGTGGGCTTTATCGGTCGCTTCGAAATAGCGCACATTCGCGTACTCGGTTGACATGAAGCGATCGTGCGGGGCAGGGTGACGGAGTGCCATCGAGAGCCGCAGCAAATAAGCAATGCTGTCAGTGACTTCTTTCGTCAGCTGGCCTAATTCCGAATCAAATTCGAAGTCTTCATTCATGAGGAGTTCCTTGAGCTCCTCGTCAAGTTCACCCGCTTCTCCCAGGTCCTGGTCCCACGGTAGTGTTTCCCCGGATAGGATTGAATGCACTGGATCCTGTCAGAGATTCGTTTAAACTTTAGAACTATTGGTCTCACACCTTCATTCAATGAGGTGACTAGGTCATCGAGCAGCCTCAACACCTGTGTTTGGAGATGAGACGAGTCTCGGAGGCGATAATCTAAAGAACGTCGCCCAGTTCGATGTGCCCCTATATTGCCAGCCCATAGCTTGAACTTCGAGAGTTGGTCGTCTATCATCCGCACCCAGGTATATTGAGAGCCAGTAGGCTCTACTTGTGTCTCTCTCGTAGTAATTGCTTCAAAGGCGGCTAAAGCCCGTGTGACGTTGTCTGCGATTGACTCCGTGGCCAGCTCGGAGGCCATTTTTACACCCTTCAGCGCAAATCGACGAATCCAAGAATCGCGCAGGGAACATCTATAGCCTATGTAGGTGAGTTTGAGAGGTTCATAGCAGACTTTAATTCAAGCTTGCTCATCAGTGCTAGCATGCTACCTACAAGAAACTGACCCCACCCACCCTCAAGGCGGATCACGCAGATCCCCGCGCTGACAGGGTAGGATTGCACTGCATGACCTTACAGCGAGCTTTGCTGTAATGGGTTTTCAGCGCATAACCCCTCGTCTTTCCGAGCCACTCTTCTTTTTATTATATTGCGGCTTCATTATTAGCTGGTAGTTTCGGACTCTATAGCTCCAGATAAAATTGTTACAGCCACCCTGCAAGATCTAAAGCGCTCAAGGCGTCGAAATGTCGGGCTTTGAGGTGGTCGGTGTTGTTCTCGGCACTATACCCCTTCTGATCTCTGCGCTCGAGCACTATGAGCGTGGAATAAAGACAATACAAATAATGCGGCGTCGCGCAAAGGTGATGCATTCCCTAGCTACAGCCCTTAGCACCGAGCAAACCATTCTAAGAAACACCTGCGAGACCTTGCTGGGAGGTATCATAGATCCCAAAGACATGAAGCCTCTGCTTGCAGAGCCCTTTGGCCCACTATGGCAGGATCCCGATACCAAGGCTCTCGTCGAGAGAAGGCTGGACCACACACTGAAGGATTTCGAGGCGCTGGTACATTCTATGAATGAGGCAGTCGAAGAGATCAGGTCGAAGCTACGTCTTGGACCAGCTTTTGAGGTCAGTCCTATGCCAATTCCCGGAAGTCTCGAAACCATATCAGTGGGCATATAGTACCGGTATCTCATGTTTTATCTGACTAAATATGTTGTAATATTTTCACACTTCTGGTGCTAAGAAGTTAAACAGATCAGAATCGACGATAGGCCGATTAGTAAGGGGGATATGATAAAGATCGCTTTACAATTTTCCACCCACGAAGAGTCTTTGAAACAACTGGCTGATATCAATCAAAAACTTGATCTGATGATGACTGGCAACTTGAGAAATGAGCCTTATCGAAAGGCTCCTTCACAAGAGAAGCTGTTCAAATTGTTGCAAGCAGTATCAAGAAGTATCTACAACGCTTTGAGATCTAGCCTGTCTTGTACTTGTGCTCCATCGCATGGCGTGGGTTTCAGCCTCCCGTCGCCGAGAGTCACAGAGCGGGCGCTAGATGAAGAGGCATTAGTTAAGCGACTAACTTTTCATCTTGTGATGGCCAATACACCTCAGAATTTTAAAGGAAAAGCACCTTTAAGTTGGGTATGGGACGAACTTGTCCTCCAACTAACGGAAATTCCCACGAAAGCGCCTACATCAACCGTGTTTCCTGTTAGTACTGATATAGTGGGAAGGAAACCTAAGTCCGGGCGAGTAAGATTTGTGGAACAGGATACGACGACACCCGCAGCACATGCTCCCTCGTTACTGAGCAGGAGTGAATCGGCGACTGGCCCAAGCTTTAATGTATCCTATCAAATTATTGCCGGTCCCGTAAGGCATATTTCGCCGCTCGTACCGGAGACTCGGCAGCTTGTACTATTAAAGGACATTTGTCGCACACTAAGCGGCAAGCGGCCCGATGCCGAATTCCAAGAGCCTTATGGTTACCTGCTTGACGAGACGACTCAAAGTCGACAGACGTTTGAAGTCTCGCCCTTCAGGTCTTCTTATAATAGCGACCAGTGCAACACAGTTCACCTGAAGGACGTCTTCTCGCAATCGCATCGCCCCTCGCTCGCCCGACTGTACCATATCGCAGCCACGGCAGCTTCTAGTGTTTTGTTCATGCACAACACGTTATGGATGCCTACTAAGCTGACGATAACGGACGTGTTCTTAATCTCGCGCGATGGGAAGATCGATTTCGACGAGATTTACTTGGCAAAAAAGTCGCTTTACGACTTAGGAGGCTCGACAATAGTGCCCAACTATAACCCCACAAATGAAGAAACAGGAGTATCAACGCTATACTACCTAGGTATCTTGTTAATGGAGGTTATGCTGTGGAAGCCAGTACATGAATTTTGGGATGACGAAGGTATCGACCTAAGTGCTGTTCCACCTGAAGACATATTCGACTATACGACTGCCAAAGGCTTTACTAGGATTGAAGGAATACTAAAACGAATCGAGTGGAGTAGCTCACCTGAGTTCAAGAACGCCGTGGAGCACTGTATCAAATGCGATCTCGCGGCTAGCAATTTGTCTTTAGACGACGATACTTTCCGTCAAGCGATTTATAACGACATTGTGTTGCCGTTGCAAGATTCTGACCGACTTGCGGGTGGGAAGATGACGGTGGGAAAAGCGAAATCCTTCCGTATATAAAATAAATACAAAACGAAGAAAGATGACTTTATAATTAAAGGACTCATAGTTAATTAGCCTAAATCTCTAGTGGCATATCAATGCATGGATGAGCGTGTCTAAGAACCTCGGAAAGAGAACAGAGGTAGAAACTTGGTAGCATCTATCTGAGCACCCAGATAAGGAAGTGAGTGTTCTAATGCGCATGACCAGATTGCTAGACCCAAAACCTAACGTCAGATCTGCTATAAGTCAACCCCATATATGCATATCCTGCATTAGCACTTGGCGTGATGGACGTCGCATAAAGCAATACGAATTCGAGTCCCCGATTGACATATCATTCATAAGGTACGCAGGAGTGCCGGGCTGCCTTGATAGTATCTAGGGGGGGGGGGGGTGTTGAAAGATCGACGGAAAGTAGAGGAATTATGAGGGCGCTTCCGATCAGGACTGCCTACGCCCAAAAAGGACTATTGGCGATTCGGCTTGTCAAATATCTATTGAATTTATCTGCACCATACTATATATCTAAGACCCCGCCATCCGGTTCGGCGACATGAAACCATACTTCTGCCATGGAGCACCTGTAGCTACCATATAAATACAACAGAAGAAAATAAAACCGGCAAATCTCCCGGCGATATCGTGGAAGCAACAGGAAACAACCATACTCTCATTCAAAATACGGCTAGGCTACGATGGGTTCATCACCCACATTCAATAAAGGGAATTTCTATCACTTCCCATCAGCCAAACATCGCGCGTTTAGAATAGCGCACCACATGTAGGACGGTATGGTTTAAATGGAAGTAGTCTTGCGCCGCCTAAACATGACCTTGGAGTCCGGGTTGACGATATAATGGGTCTCGAACTCGAGAGTCGGAGGTCTACCTTTCCCTGGAGGAAACTTGATCTCGAAGGTTTCGAGAAGGCGGATCATGATCGCCTTATACTCTTCAGCAAAAAAGGCACGACTATACCTCGGTTAGACAGATATCATATGTCAGACAGGCAAACGCGCTGTCAAAAAGGAGGTTCCGAGGTGAGCCACTTACCCAGGGCAGGCATGACGCCCATAACCAAAGTTCAAACTGGTCCGGTTGCATGCCACGAATTGAGTCCTCCCTTGCAATGCAGGGAATTTCTGTCGCAGCTTCTCAAAGCGAAGACCATCAAACTTCTCGGGTTCTGGGAAGATGTTCGGGTCCATATTGACTCCGTAATTGCACACAGCAACACGGTGACCAGCAGGGACCGTTAAGCCGTTGGACAATGTGCGGTCCTCATTTATGATACGCTCAAACGTGACTGCAGTTATTCTTAGTAATAGTTGCTTCCATAAGGAACGAAGCATATGTCGCAACGAGCTTAGACTCACGAACGGTAGCTGGCCAGAATCTCTGGCTCTCCTTCATACAGCTATCCATCTTAGGCAAGCGGCTGAAACCCCCTAGGGGCACAAAGCCCTTCTCATCTATAAGGGTCGAGTACTCTTCTTTCATGATATCAATACATTCTGGATGCTCGCAGAGATCCATGATGAACTGCATGATAGCAGCAGTGCTGGTGTGAATTGATGCGAAGGCCGTGAGTAATATGCGCGAAGCGAGGAACTTATCTTCCTGCTCTTCGCCCTTAGCTGCGTCCCAAAGGAGAGTAAGGAAGTCGTTCGGCCACTCGTTATACCTCCTCCGCTGCTCTAGTAAGGGCTTCGTTACCCTCTCCGCTATTAGTCCGCAATTCGGAATGTCCTTGTAGACCTCACGGATCCAGGGCGCAAGCAAAGGTCTGACAAGCCAATGTAAAGACTAATAGCTCAGAGGTTAGTGATTCCGTATTGAAACGATCTGTGAGAAGATGACAGGCTACATAGCGCTAATTGAGTCAGGACTATCACAGGCCAAGTATCTTCTACTCCGAACGATAACCCTGGTGGAGGTAGATGGGACGATGGACTGCTCACCTTGATCTTTTGGGATCCACTCAGTGCGCAGTGAGAAAAGTCGATAGATGCTTGAATCCATTCCTTGTCTCGGCTGAGTGGTTTACCACCCATCATGCGACTAGAAGCTCGCGCAACAATGTTCGCAAACACGGGCAGGAGTTCAATCTCCGTCCAATCCTCACACGCCGGGAACGCATCGCGGAAAGCTACGTCGACTTCGTCTTGAACCTCCGGCATCATGGAGCTGACTTTAGGGGTTAGGCCAAGCTTCAGGGTGTCTGGATGCAGCCTGCTTCTGTGGCCTATGCCTGTATAGTCCCCCTCCATTAGATCTCGCACAATACCAATGAAGTCGACCTTATCCATCGGCGCCGATTTGAGCTCTTCGATGAAATGGGACGGCACTATAGTAGATAGGGTTAGCGACATAGAGAAGACTATTAATAAGGTAATATCTTTTCATGAACAATAACCTGGGAGAAGTGCCGTCGAGTGCCCTATAGAGTTGACATACTAACTAGGCGTTCACCTGCACGAGAAGGCACGTAAAAGAACTCATTTCCACTTGACCGCTCATATCCCTCGAGAACCATTTCTCTCGAAGCGACTCTGAAATTCTCTCTGCTCTTTATGATCTGAGACTTGCTGCCGCCACCAACGACGTAGATCCCTGGTATGAGTTTGGGCTTCTCGATCCATTGCTTCCACGAGACCCAGGCTAAACCGAGGATGGCGGTGATGAAACTCACGGCATATTTAGGGGATATAAATGACTGGTCTATCCACAGAAGAGAAGGAGAGTCATTTGAAGGTATAGACGTGAAATTGTGAGACATGGCGACAGTTCGATGCCGCACTGATTGAATATAGCAGAGGAACTAGGTGCAAGGAACAAATCTTAAGTTGCAATGTGGAACATTTATCGACTAGATAGGCATGCCATCTGTCTCTTGTTGGTAAGCTGATCTCATACCATTCTCACTTTTCTTCAGACACATCTAAGCAAAGCCAAGGCCCTGTCCGTACTTAGGCATGTTAGTTACTAGTTTTACGGCGACTGCCAAAATGGGCAATACGGTCATCGTCATCTTCGCGTATGCAACATTATTAAAGAGTAGATAAGCGAACATCTGAACTAGACCGGTCGATGAACTGTCGCCGAATTTCTCTTCCTCCACATGGGGACTTAAGATTCTGGGCACTTCCATTCTTGGTTATATGTGAGTATTAAGGTAAGGACCGACTTGCACTCCACCATCACCTTTGTCAGCAAGATGAAATGCCATTTATCAATAGCCAGTTCGTACATGGAGTGATCGTTGAATAGAAGACATGGGCACTAGGACTGAGTAACTGAACACAGAGACATTCAATTCCCCCCACTACACCAATATCAAGATCCTCGAAGCACATACCTGAACTTTGCAAGCATGTCTCCTATGATAGAACTCGACTCATCCGGTGCCACCACAACAATGGTACCGGAGAACCCAGCCCCCTTCATCAAGCGACAGATCCCGGCGTCTGGCCTGACGGCTATGTGCCATCCTCTCACCGAAAGAACAATCAAGGAGGTGAACGGGTTTTTCCTAGAGCACTGGGAGTTTCCTAGCCAGAAGTTCCGCAAGAGATTTGAGGGCGACGGAATGACTCGAGTTACATGCTTTTACGTCTGCAAGTCCCTTGACGACCGTCTTCCCCTTGCCTGCCGCCTCATCACTCTGTTGTTCCTCATCGACGATGTTCTAGAGCACATGTCGCTTGAGGAAGGCAGGGCGTACAATAACAAAGTCTTCTCGCTCTTTCGCGGAGACATAAAGCCAGATCGCAGCGTGCCAGTGGAATGGATCTCATATGACTTGTGGCAAGATTTGCGCGCTTGCGACCGCGTACTAGCGGATGAGATGCTCGACCCGGTCTATGCGTTCATGGACTCCCAGACCGATCCCAGACGCCTGAAGAAAATGAAGTTCGGTGAGTACTTGGAGTACCGCGAGACTGACGTCGGAAAAGGGTGAGTAAGATCCGGTGTTCTCGAGAACAACAATTCGAATTCTTTATGTATTTCTCACACCTCACAGGGTTCTAAGTGCGCTGATTCGTTTCACGGGCGCACTCCATCTATCCCCAGAGGACATCGCTCTTGCGGATAAAGTGGACAGAAACTGCGGTCGGCACATGGCCGTTATTAACGATATCTGGAGTTATGAAAAGGAGGTCCACGCAGCAAAGACACTCCACGAAGAGGGCGGTGCCTTGTGTACTGCTGTTGCTATCCTAGCTGACGAAAGCAATATCACGGTCGACTCAGCCAAGCGCGTCCTATACCAGCTTTGTCGCGAGTGGGAGATCAAGCAAGAGTGTCTCGTCCACGAAGCTCTAGCTCACAAGGACACGCCCGACATGAGGGAGTATCTAAAGAGAATCGAGTACCAGATGTCAGGAAACGAGTTTTGGAGCCGCTCTACCGAGAGGTACACGAATCCTCTCTCGGCGTAGGGGTCGGCGAACGAAGCCGCCCGATTTCGAGTTCCATCCCTGTTATTTATGATTTTACGGCTTGTTTTTGCTGTCTTTGTAGGGGTTGGTTTTAGTAGGTACACCGCGCACCAATGCTGTCTTTTAAATAGTTTGGGGGGAACATTAGCAAGTCTGGGCACACATTCCAACATCACAGAGTTGGTGCATTAGGGATGCCAACCTCGTAAAGATACGCCGCGTGGCTATGAAGCGAAACACGTCGTCTCGACCCTAAGAAAATTCATATAGTCAATCAGTATACTTCCAGGCCAACATACTTCAGCCAAAGATATTCAGAAGACCAGATTGCTCAATTAGGCTGTATTATTTCTTCTTCTCGCAACTTATTATCTTAGGCTGCTCAGCCTCTGCAAGACGCTGACCTAGGGAAGCTGGGCAGGGACGACATCTAGGGTGCAAATTGGGCTTTCAGGGTCTTATAGCATGGCCTACGCGAATTGAAGGGGAAAAGGATAGTTGTTAAATGATATAAACACCGAATGGGGCTATTGATAGACAATTTATAACCTCAATAATGATTCTTCGCTTAGTATTTACCAAAGTTTGAGCAAAAGAAAAACTCATTGCCTACAATTTCAAAGATCGCTCAAATTGCATATTCCGTATGTCCGTAATTGCATAATTTTAATAGATTACTAGGTTTTTTTTAACATTGAAAGAAAGACTGGAAGGAAGTAGGACGAGAAAGCAAGTCCTATTATATAGATGCAGGCGAGTTCCTCTTAGGAATAGGCATGGTAATAGAGTCACACCTACCCTACATTGTTATCAAGAAGCAGAGTGGTGAGCCTTCAAGAGACAAACTCCCGTCTTAGCTTCAGCATCCAACCTGCAGCCCTTGGAGCTACAAACTGTACAGTGACAGGGCTTAGAGGGATAGTTGCTCAAAGTTGTAGACATATTAATATTGCAGAAGGTTGTTTAATATAAATAATGTACTGCGTAATTATGATTATCAGTGTTCGTTTTAAAATGTGTTGAGTTTCGCGTGTATTGATAGTAAGGAACACAAAAAGCCCGAAAGCCAGCTAGGAGCCAACAGTGATTTAGATACTCAACATATATCATGGCCCTCGGTCGCTGTTAATGCCTTTTTGGAATATGTTGAGTGTATATCGTAAGGAATCGCCGCGTTAAAACACGTGTCACAAGGTAGAAAGTAGCAGCAATACTACTTCCGTCTACTTGAGTATTGTCTATTCCATCATAACATAGAGCGAGCGATCAAGCCTTTAGGGCTTGTATGAGTTAGGTCTAGTCCTTCCAGGGCTTTTAGTTTTAGCTAATTAGGCAAGCCCTCATGCCTCAGTATTCAAGAAGTCTCTAGATATGCTATGTGATAATGATTACAAGTAGGCGTGCGCGTTCCGCATCAACGCATGTAGCACGGAGTGCAATGCATGTGTAAATAGTCAACCCAGTGTGCTTCCCAGGGATGGCCAAAATGATTGTTCGAGACGTTACAATCCTTTGAGAATTCGGGCCTAATATAAACTGCCTGGTACTACCTATGTATACATATGTCCGGTGTTTACCAACTATTATCCTCGTGTGATTTTAGCGTCCAACAAGAGACCGGATAATACCTCAAGCCACGTGAGAACCCCATGTCGGAACGATACCTACTACACACTAGGGCGAGAAATGATTACATGTTTGCAAGGATATGCCTTTGACTATCACTCAGCCTTCCACGCTTATACCCATTGTAACATTGATTGCAGATCTGGCGGGGAAATGCGACTAGGTCATACCTACTTGTGTACTGTAGAACATGAAAAGGATATCGTTTGATGATTGCTTTTATACTGACGTCATGACTCGAGCACATAGCCGCAATGTGTAAGCGGGTGATTACGTCGTTTTTACAGCCTTCTACCCAGCATTATAGTAAAATCCGGTGGGTTGGTGCCGGATGGCGGATGTCCGGCTTGCCGGGGAGGTAGAGAGAGCAAGCATCGACATGATTGGCGATTTACACTAGCGCCGCAGTCTTTAAAAATAGATATTGTGGCTTATAAGATAGAGAGATGATTGCCAACTTACGTAGAGGTTGTGGCATGGCAAAGCCCTATATGTGATTGTAGATAAGGGATGGACTCGACTGACCTCGAGCCTCGAGTCGATGCAACATTTTGTAAAACAATAGATCGTGGTTGTTTAAGAGCCCATCAAAAACAATCACAAAATATGGCAAACACGAGCGAAATAAGTAGGACCGAACACTGATGGCGCGTGCCTTATGTAAGAGCTAGACTAAGCCTTATCTTAGACTTTGTCGCCCAGACTTTAGTCTAATTGCCGAGCCTAAGTATGCGTAGTTTAACCCCTCTCAGGGTCTACCCATAGGTACTAGCTTAGGTACAACACACCACCTTCTGCCACCTTAGGGACCTAGACTCATTCTCATCAGCCCCGAAACAATGGGCTCATGGACGAGAATAAGTAAGATGGCAGCAATGCTAGTTGACGGGTATAACGTACGCATATGTAAGTATGACAAGAGAGAAGCGCTGGTTGGAGGTGAATAGGCTATAGGATCTGTTCTTATTTATGCTTTGTTCGCTTTGTCGCTCTCGACAGCAATGCTCTGCGACGCCACAGTCTGACAACGTTGTTGGGGAGGCCTGCGACAATGACTTGCCTACATGTAAGTGTCCGGAGTGTATGTATGTACGTAATGGGTCCTACAGACGGGTTCAATGGCATGTTGCTCGCGGATAGCACGAAGCCGTATCAGGTGGCGGCTCAGGAAGGAAAGATTTGTGGCTGTCGTCTCTTTGGCTGGTCAGCTTGTCCGCTTTGTCTTTGTGCCGCATTACACTGCGGACTGAAGTTCCGAGGAGAACAATGATTGCGCCAGCGACAGCAAACGTTGCCTTTGATTCCCTGTTCATAGCACGCTACATATTAAGTATAGGTAGATTGGTGAACTAATGTCTCAAACACTTTGCCCAACTCAAGTCTACCCCCCAATAATAATAATACGTATATACATACCTATCCAATAACCCCCGTAGACATCCTGGTTAGTGGCACAAGACCAGGGTTATGCGCTACATCCAACCGTTGGTACTTAGCGCACGGAAGAGAGAGGGCAGGTGACAAAGGAGATTGGGCTGCTGTACTATATTCAGATCCTCTTTCTTGCTTCCTCATACGCATAGATTCAACTATATACGCAACTCCAATTTACAACGAGTTCGAGTCGCTAGCTGCGACATCCCCTCACCATGGTGCTCCGAAAGAAAGAGGTGTACACAATCATCACGCCGATCCCCAGCTTCATACCCCGGCAGTTAGCCATCGATATCCTCCACAGCCACGGCGAAGTCATAACCCTCAACCCCCTCGTCCTCGACCACAAACAGATCGCAGCGCCTCGCGATGCCGCCTCCGACGAGTATTTCTCGACCTGGTACGAGATCACCGAGCGCGTCCAGTTCGTTCCCGGCATGGGCAAGTTCGGGTCCGGCAAGATCTCCTTCAACGCCTGCTTCCACGATCTGCCGTGGGGTCTCCAGACTCACGTCTATGCGCCACTGAACATTGATATGCGCAACAAATATCGCATCGGCGGCAACCAGTCAGGCGTCGAAGCCCCGGAGCCCCCCGAGATCGGGCTGGCCGAGCTGGGCGTCCCGAAGGACGGGCTGTATTTGAGGGAAGACATTGAAATTCGGTGCAACATCGCCATGGTATCGACAGTGAAGGCGCAAATGAAGGCTGCTAGCAAGGAGATGGTGGGTCGCATCATCAAGAAGGCCGAACTATTGGACGCCGGCATATTACAAGCCATGATCGAGAACGGCAAGATGAAGACGTACAAGCCGCAAAACAGATATACGGGCGGACTAGAGGACCAAATGAGATCGCCGCAGCTATCGCCCTCGCTCCCCTACGGCGGCCAGACCTCGCCCAAGTCGCCGACCATCCCCTACCAGGTGCCGCGGCCCGTGTCCATGCAATACCAACAGTCCAGCCGCCCCGGCACCTCCAACTCCTCAGCCCCGTACCCCTCCCACTGGCAGATGCAGCAGCAGGCCGAGCTACCCTACAACCCGCAGCCGCCAGCAGGCACCCAGGCGTTCCCGATGGAGCTGCCAGGCGACTTCTACCACCCGCAGCCATCACCGACGAGCGCGAACTCGACCTCGGGGGACAGGCTCGAGCCCGAGTCCGCCGGCCAGCGCTGGTCGCACCAGCCCAACCAGTCGCTGAAGAGCGCGCGGCCGGCGTCGTTCGCGTCTGACCCTGGCGTCATGCGGCATACATCGCCCGCGCCGCCGCCCGACTACAAGCCGTTCTCGGCCGAGCTGGCGACGCACCGCGAGACGCCAGAGGAGTATGGCGGCCCCGACAAGACGGCGGCGGGGGGCAGGGTGAACCCGTATCGCCCCTATGGCTATAGCTACAACCCGGCGGACTACGCCCGGGCGAGTCGCTAGTTAGGCATGGATTTGGCCTGGTTTGGACGGACGGATGTATGATGAATGACTGTACAGTAGCAACGGAAATTGGATGGTGCGACGACACAGTCCACCGCGGGATTCCTTGGGTTTTGGAGCGGAGTTTTTGGATACGGGGCGAAGATACTCAATGGCGCAGTTGGCGTTTGTGAGTCCAGCACTTCGCAGCAGCTGGGTAAAAACGATTCCCTGGACTGCTTACACTGGAGGCTCATTTGTTTTTTATGTAACACCGTATCGGTGGATTTCCTGTCAATCAAAAATTTAGATATTGTCTTGTCTATGAAATCTCGCGGGCTGTTACGTGAATATTGCGTATGATTGCCGTAATGTCCGCCTTGAAGAACCACTGGACTAGCCAACTATTGCTCCAAATGAGGAATTGTCGGCTATGACTGCAGAAAGATGGCACTATTCATTCCATGTTTCACGAGACACTTTCGTACTAATAGAGATGTTTATGCGGAAATGATATTGAAAGATTATACACTAATTAGTTTGACTACGACTACTGCAACGGACCACCACCAAATCAATCAGCGCGCTTGACACAAAACGGGTTCGGCGTGAAGACGCCGTACGGGTCGACCGCCTTCCGGATCTGCCGGAGCTTGTCGTACTTCTCCCGGTCATCGTAGTAGCAGTTCCACACCTTGTCCAAGTCCCAGTCTCCATAGGAGCCCCAGAGCACGCGACGA
The DNA here is from genome assembly GCA_022495175.1 of Hypoxylon argillaceum. NCBI lineage: Eukaryota > Fungi > Ascomycota > Sordariomycetes > Xylariales > Hypoxylaceae > Hypoxylon > Hypoxylon argillaceum. Next base: position 68,192 of record MU378251.1, on the reverse strand, counting down.
TCCGTCTTCGAGAACTTGCCGTTGGGGCCGATCGCCTCGTCGTCGTTCACCTTCTGCCAGTCCTCGGCACGCGTCTTCGTTTCCGGGTCACTGCGATGTTCGGTTAGCCAATCTGATTCAAGGCGAAGCCATCACACGTCTTGGGAGAGCCCCCGAGTAGATCATCTGGGTGTGCGACTTACTGGAAGCAATCCATCGTGCAGCCGATGCTCGTGTCCCGCCAGCTGTACGCGGTCCCATTGTCCGCATTGCGCGTGAACATGGAGTTCTTGCCGCCGAAGCACTGCAGTTGCGCCGAGAGCCAGCAGCGGTTGTGTTCGGGGCGCACGACGGCGTCGATGCGGCCGACGACCCAGTCGGCCCAGCCGTCCTTGGCGAGGGTGCGCGAGTTGGTCGTGTACGTGCGCTTGACGTACGGCTTCTCGAACTCGCGCACGTTGCGGAAGATCCAGTCGCCCGTCAGCTGCGACATGGGCTTCTCCTCGACGTCGTTCTTGCCCAGGATCCAGTCCGAGCCCTCCTTGATGCGGTCGAACCACGCCATGTCGCACTGGTCGCCGCTCTCGAAGGGCACGTACTGCGCGTACACGACGATGGCGCGCGGCCAGGCGATCACGCCGTTGTCGCCGTAGAGCTCCGGGTGCTCGCGGGCCATCACCTCGTCTAGTCCCGGCCACAGGTCGAGCAGCGGGAAGGCGGAACTCAGGACGCTGATACAGAGATCGTAGTTTCGGGGGAAGTTCTCGTCGTCAGACATCTCGACGAGGATGTCGACTAAGCGCTTCAGCGTCTTGGTGTCGTAAAAGTATAATGCTTTCATCCCTCTAGAACCGTTGTAGTCTTCGTCTTGATGTACCTGGATCGTGAAATGGGTAAGAACACCGAGGTTTCCGGGACTACCGCCCAGGAATGCCCAGAAGAGATCAGGGTCGTTGGCCTTGGTAATCTCTTTAGCGTTGCCATCAGTGTCGACGATCTCGAGGGACAAGACGTGGTCTCCCAAGAGTCCGAAGCTCCGGGCTAACTGTCCGTAACCTAAACGCATTCATTAGATTAGGTATTCTAGTAGAAATCTGGTCATCGACAGGTAAAGTGGCGATAGTTGAATGAGCTGGGGATTGCTTACCTCCACTTTGAACATGCCCACCGAGACTAGAACATCTTTCGTCAGTAGTTGTCTTTTCCTAGTCGGGTCACCCGGTGTTCAGGGGTACGCAGGTCGCGCAGGGTCACGGGATATTCTTCTAGCCAGCGAGAAGCACCCGGTCGATCAAACTAAGAGAAAATGATTATTGATCAAACTTACTGCACTTCGGTACACTGCCCATGGGGAACAAACACTTTGTTCTCCGTAACCCAGGCATTAAACTCGCCTAGACTCCAGCTCACACTCGTCCGAGCATAAGCCTTGCCGTCTTTTCGGAAAATCGCACGGTCTTCCGGGCCCCTGAAGGAGTCCTTTAGATCCAATTGAATATTAGGGGCACTTGTCGATGACGCTCCGCTGTACTGATGGCCACCAGTCTTGATGGCAACGGCCACGCCTTTCTCTTTGGCATATTTCAGCGTGAGGGCGATGTCCTCCTTCGTTTTCGGGCTAACGATCAGCCCGGGGTTCAAATCGCGTTCCGCTCCGTACGTTGAAGTCGCATATTGGTACTTGTTGAGGTCGAAGTCCTTAGTGCCTGGGAGGAACTGGGCCCCCGTGATACCAGAAATCGTGGCCATTGGTGTCGACGCCTTCATTGCTGTATGAACGACGTCGCTGAAGACTCGCCGTAGTGTCGAAAGAATGCTACCCATGTCGATTGCTAGACCGCGCGGCCCTTTGGTTCATCTCTAGGTTAGCATACCTGTTATATACCCTGAGTACGTCGTATTTCTTTTGCCAGCCACTAAAGCCACCCAGCCTTGCGGGCTGACCGGCGAGCCATCAGCTTACGTTGGTTCTTGGTTCGCTGCTGGGTAGTCAGTATAGTTTGGTCTATAGGACTAGTCATCTGAGCTGACAATGACTCTCGAACTTGGACTTCACCGGCTATGCCTTTTGATTCGTTTTCAAATTGTGTCCTATGGCTCAGCTCAGCCCTATAGCGCACGCGCTACGCGTTCGGAAACCTCCGTACCTGTGTCGACTGGCATGTTAGTCTAGCTCCAAATGCGACGACGAGAATATTTTCTCACACTGCACGCCAATACGACTGCAACTGGGCTGATGTTCGTACTAAGCGGTCTGAAGGACGACAAGGCGGTAAGTATCTGTTTACGTCATGACGCTTGATAGCTGACACATACTGTATACTCGAATAGTGCTGACTTGTATAAGCTAGGGAAATAGAAAGTCGGTGGCTCAAGATGTCAGGCTCAGCTTGGATGTGAGTAAGTACCCTTGAGGAGATAGCCCTCTCGGCCATTTTATTGGCAGTCTTGTCAGTACCTACTAATATCGCACTCTCAGCTCTACCCCTTTCCCCTTTCCCAACTAATACGCACGCTCATCTGTGTGATTATGACGTGGTACAAGTTACACGGCATAGTACCTAGCATGGGATAATTTCTTTTGCTAGAAGATATCTAGCCGGTGTTTGATCGTGGCTGGCGGCTATTGTAGTGTTTACTAGACTCCCTCATCTTCGTGCATTTCTGCTGAAGTGTTGTCGAGAGCAGGATTCAATTGTCCAATCGGGGAGGGCGTACATGTCAGGCCTGCAGCTCATGCGCTAATAGTACTCTGAAAAATCTGCTACCGCCCTATAGATTCTATAGGATATACCCTTGCCATATTTTACGCTCTGCTAATAGTTGTAGTAGGCTCTGAAGTATCTAAAATATCCCGCTTGTAAATAGTAGATTGTTACGACCGGGATTTAAGCTTGTTACGATGTCCATTAGTCGCACAGTACCCGAGACATAATTGTGGGGAGTTACGATTGTAGGTAACACTCGGCTAACGGATCCTCCAGGAAAGGTATGATATTGCGAGCTGGCAGTAGTGACCCGAAGGCTCATGAGAGGCAATAAGTTAGAAAAGAAAAAGGCGATGTAGAGTAGTCAAATGTGCGATAATTGTTTAGGAGGAACCATTGAGCCGCCGGGAGCGTAGAGGTCTGTCAGGAGCTTCGATTACGCTACGCTCTGCGATAGACAGCTTCTTACCTACCAACCTACATATGTAGGTATATATGCTAAAAAAAAGGACGCTCTAAGGGGCATTTAAACATCCCGTGCAAAGCAAGTACACATTATTCTACTCTTATTGGCACGATTTGAATTAGAGTGTCTAGTTCATGATCAATCAGTTCGCGCAGTACAGAGTACACTAACGTTCAAACTAACGACTACCTAGGTATCTATGCGTAGAATCTATCCTAGTTATAAGCTAATTAATCACTATCCTGATAGGTAGTCTATTGAGGTCACGACACTCTAGGATTCTCAGGTTTCGTCGTACGCCCTAAGCATCGGGTCACAAAGCAATCGTTCCATCGTGCCCTTTTCTAAAGCAAGACTGACATCGAAGTCACCTGTTTCCCCAACATCCATAAGTTGCCTTCAAATTTAGCATCAGTAAGCGCCCTCGTGACCAGATGACGGGTTTTAAAAGCAAGCAAGCGAGGGATCCGAAAGACATAAGCACCTACAGTAGCCCATCCATAAGCGGCATCTGAGCCTGCACGTAGCGAGCCAGTCCCGTGCCACAAAAATCTACTTCATATGTCTGCGCCCTGACCCAGGAAGTCGCCAACACGTGCCGGGAGCCGAGGAAGCCCTGCCAGAGACGCTGCGGGCTCACTTCGTGGGCGGCGTCGTAGATGTAGTCCGATACTGCCTGTGCATCAAACTGAGACAGCGTCCGTCGAATGGCGCCGGCGATGGCGCCGATTGTGCCGGTAGCTGCGTCAACCCCGGACTTGGCTACGTAAGCTAAGAATAGAGGAGACCCGACGAAGCTGTCCGGTAATGGCGGCGTTACTCGGCTGCGAACGCCTAGTGAAATATCTAAATATACCTGCTCATCCAGATTGTCCACCTGCCGAGCGCGATTTACTAAGACCCAAAGATGCGCTAGTAAGGCATCTTGTCGAGAGACCATTTGGCCCTGTAAATCACCTGGTAAACTGCTCACCGCGGCAACCTTCATCTTTCCGACTTCAGCTGGACTGAATCGAATCTGCATATGCTCTACAGTCGCACCTAGGTCCCACGTCGGCCAGGGGGGGTCCGTTGATGGGCTGAGCTCATTCTGCGACAGGTCTTCAGGGGAGGGCTTCGTCGCATTTGAGGAAGCTGTAGCCCAAGATGGGTATCCGGGAGCGTTGTTCGCCCACCAGTCGAAGCGATGCATGGGTAACGAACGGGCTCTATGAATCCTCTCGGGATCAGGCTCAATGGCCTGAGGGTTGAGATTGGCGTGCATATCTAGTAGTCCAGGATCAAACAACGCTCTCGGCCTCGTGATCTTCTCCATAGTTTTGCACTCATACCCGGCACTAAACAACAGTCGCGACCGCCTAGCCCAAGAATGAATGAACTGTAGTAGGCAAATCGCATCTGAAAGGCAATGCGTCATCTTGAGACTAACAGCAAAGCCACCGCACTATAATATCTAGAATTAGCGACAACGCTTAAAGGTAAAGGTTCAAACATTTCTAGAAGCATCCGAAAATCTCGAGTGATTACACGGATGCACCTAGAAGCCCGGGGATTGCCTACCTTAAATGCGGTAAGCTGCGCAGCGACTCCCGGGAGGCCCATGTACTCGGCGAGATTCGAGAATGCAAGAATAGTGCCTGGCAAATAATCACTCTGTCGAAGTGCAGAAGCATTCCATATCCTCTTTGACGTAGAACGATCCGCTAGGCTAGGGACGATAGTGCTGAGTTCCCGACTGTCCTCTACGACCACCAATTCTACCCCTGGATCATCCGAAGAACCATACGTTACGACAGGTCGGCCAACGTAACGAGGGTTATCGGCCTCTTCGACATCCTCCTTCGTTGCCCATCGAAGCTGCCCTACATAGTGAGGGTAGTCATTAAGGGTCTCCGAAAGTGCTGCGTTTCCAGATTAGTCCTTTTCGCACAGGATTCTGTGTAGCTATTAAGCACAACAAACCTGACTCAAGGCGGTCGAAAACAATAGGGTCATTCGCGTCTAGTCCATCTACCTTGTCGTAGAACCAGATGGCACCGCAAGCCGAAAATCGTGCAACCGTAGCATCTAGAATAGATAACCGAGTAGTGGTAACAATGCGCTGCTGTTTAGCGGGAAAGACCCGTTTTATCACCCGCACGCGACGCTCCCTTGTCGCATCCATGCCATCAATTGACCTCGTACACTAAACAGATTGATGCGTACTCGAAACATATGAGAACGAGGTCATGAGTGCGGTCGCGCTCATGATTTAAGGACTATCGCGTCAGGTATGAAGTTGCCTTGACGGAAAACAAAGGTCGTCTGCATTCGGCTCGCCGTCGCTTTTCGTGGTATCACTCATTATGATTCATTTTGCTGCGGCCCACAGGACGCTCCAGGGGGCACCACGCTCTCTATGTACTCCGAATACATCCACTATTTACTCGGCACGAGCCGCATACAACACACACTCCTAAGGCGAGCTAGTCCATAGTGGTCTACCCCAGTTCCTTCTACATAAGCCTAATAGACGATTCTGAAGGTGGCCATCTACAGTAGGCTTAAAATCTTAGAGGCCTTGCAAAGGTAGAAAGAAAAAAAAGATAGGCGTTAATTACAAGGTTCTGTGTTAGAAGTATAATTACTAGGATAAAAGTATGAAGCATCTCGTTATATAGATGATTAAGTCTTTTATTCTTTTCGTAGATCCATATGCCTAACCTTTCACTTACGCTTTTACTGTGCTGCAACAAACCTCGAGAAAAATGCTTTATAAATACTCACACTTCTTACACAAGTTGTTATTCTTCATTAAAATTATTATAAGACTATATGCTTATCGGTTGGGCTTGTTAACTTGCCCACGTGATATTGGGATCTTAATTCGGTTATACGAAGTCTAAAGGAAATAGTAGAAAGTTCTACAACAAGTAATAAGTTTAACTTTATATTTAATAACTTCTAAGCGAAATATAATTCCCCTAAATCTACAAGATAGGTTACTCTTTGTCTTAATTCAGCATTTAGAACCATTCTCCATCTATCCAACAACACTTGATACTCCCATCTTAGTTTTATGAAACCAAAATGAAGAAACATATTCCATAAAAGGAGCCAGCGATGTGTGTGAGGCCTGAAACTTCCGTGCCCTCTACTATGCTTGTTGGGTGCTCTTTTGCCGGGGTGAGAGGTTCAATGTTTTGACGGTAGCCATAGGCGCTAGCATAATGTCGCAAGCCGACCTTGAAGAATGACTATCGCCAATAGGGGCTTTTAACTTCTTACTGTTAGCCTTTCCTATCCTGGCATGCTCTCTTTCTCTGCATACAGTGAATGCCGTTATTACTGGCGAAGCAGTTTCTGTAGAGAGACAGAGAATTTCTCATGCATCTCACACGTCTCATCATATCTACCGAAAAGAAACGCATATTCTGTTAATTTATAGTCCCTAATTTAAGCATTATTATGATACGCACCTATTTTGTGTTCAATCTCCTATCAATTGTTAAGTGACTAAAGAGCAATTGTAGCTTGATTTGATCACTTATTTCGTTTAAGTAGTAAAACGGAACATGTTGTTTATAACACAAACTGCACTTGGAAACTAACAAATAGTCAGAATAACACTTCCAAATTTTCTTTCTCTAGTTCTTCAACAATACTCTTGAGGTCGAAGCAATAAGTCGAATTTCGTGTAGATAACCTACCTATAATGAATAGACGAATTTAACGCGAGCGTGAAGACCCAACCTCGATACAACCCCTTTATTTCCGAGTGCAGATTTACCCGCAATATCACAGTAGTAAGGCCATAGCATCGATCACTTCTAGTATAAAATATAAATTTGCAACTTTTGTAGGAGCTCTAAAGGCAGCAGTGAAATTACCCTACTATTTTCTAAGTCAAGAAGCAATAAGAATTAGCGCTTAGTATTGCTTGAAGCTGGAAGAGGATAGACACATAGCATTATATTATCGTAATGCTCATGTGTTTAAATGTGGACAATGCAAGTATTTGAATTATCTGAGTTTCGATTTCTATTGTATTATGCACCTCATAAAGTCCTAGGCTAGCTATGTGCTAGATAAACCCAAAACAGCTTAATTTAAATAATATTGGGATATGAATATGTTAGAAACGGCAACTTATGAGCCCTTAATTTTGTGATATGAACGAGACAAATGTGGTGAGTGTGAATATAAGTGTCTTGCGAACGTAGGTTGGGTACTATAAGCCAGATTTAGTTGAGTATACTGTGGCATCTAGATAAGTAGGAACTCTGGGTCATCACAACATACCTAGTTATATATTTTCTCATCTAATTCCCCGTAGAGGGCATATACGAGGTCAGAAATGCGAAAACCCCCTGAGAACACCGTCTTTAGGATTTAAGAAGCTAGACTGTAAATATCAGGCGACAAAGTCGTAGTGACATTGCTCCTGGACCCCTAGGGGTATTTGTATTAACCATCACTATTATATTAAGAGTAGTCCCCCCCAACCTTGTAGGAGCACCCATGAATCGATGAAATTGAGCCCTGACCCTATACTGCTGCCTATATTCCACCTGACTGCTTGTATTTGTGTGACCTATCTTCACTCTGGACTAAATCGCCTGGTAGTATATAGGGCTAGGGCTCAATTCCATTGATTCTTAACCCTCTAGGTTCATAAAGGGGGCCGAAGGTCCTACATATGTAGCCAAATCCATAGATATCACCGCCCTATAGGGTCTAGTTACTTTATCACTTGACAGTACACAATAGATTTCAACAAAGATGGTCGGCGCGTCAGTCGCCAAATTACTAATAGTACGGTGTACCTACCTATCCCTAACGATAACTTACACATTAGTTTGCGCCTTACGGGAGGCAGGCACGATTGCGTCACAGGTCGGATATTACCATAAGGGGCGAACGCCACTGAATATCAACAGCTTAGTAGAAATTTGTGAGCATACTCTACTACACGGGTTATGATAGCCAAGCATTTAAGCATTCTTTGGCTTAGGGAGGTATTGAGATACGTATTTACGCAAATTCGTTTGTCAAATATATGTTTTCTCTGAGGGGCGCTTTGCGGACACTAGCCCCCTTCGACTACCTACAAGAGAAAGACGCTCACTTGCTTGAATGATGTCAGAGGCTACATTTCTAGCAGTAATTCAGTCGGATTTCTCCATCCAGCCCCGAAGTTATTAATAGTATGCAGATAAGGCTACGCGGTAATATGTAGTGTGTTTTAGCCATGCCCTGGCCGAGTTGCCCTTAAGCCTTGATTGGGTCTGGGAGATCACTAGGAAGATGTTATACTCCTTTCGTTTTAAGAGATTTAGTTCATCTCGACCTCACAACTCCTCGCTGTGGTAATACCTATGCTGCTAACTGTAACTAAGTTCCAACCACCTAATATTGTGATATAAACAGCCTTGAACAAGTCGGGGAAAAGCGAGATGTGGGCTTGTAGTGGTTTGCTGCACTGCTGCATCGGAGAGACACCGCATCACATTGGATGCATCAGGGGCTTGAGCTATTGCATTTGTTTCGATCTCGCACATAACCTTGAGATCTGAGAATACTCAATCGATGCTACGTATCGCTTATTAGCGTATATATGTATCGTGTTGTGGCTAATTGAACTGCGGTTTCATGTAACTGAATTATCCTCATTTCTCAGGTGTAACTATGGTGAATAAACGAACTAACAATAAGCGCGACTTATAAGATAACATCTCTACAGATTAAGGAATATTAGCACGGTCCATGTTTCGCATGCCATCTGATGATACTGTTCCATCGTGAAAGGAGTCGGATAGATAACATAACCTTCCCGAATAGTATATAAAGGAAATACTTGCCTAGACCGTTTAAAAATTGGGGTATTGTCGGGTCCCAATTGGCCCGTCTATGCAGTGTGCGGCAAGGCCAAAAGGATCAAATCCTCCACTCGGGCCGCCCGCCAATTAATTCACGATGCGAGACCCGTAAAGACTAAGGATCTGACGCTACGCAGTACATTGGCCACGGACCGAGGCAGATTCGCCCTGAGAATTCCAGCACATGGGGTTACACTAAAGGGCTAGATTGAGACATCAGCGCGCGGGGTTGCGCCATCTTTTTCCGTCCGTACATCACCGTGTGAGTAGGTGACATATCCGGTGCGGGAGGGAGGGACAAAGGCGTCGCCTCTCGTAAGCCTCCGATAGTTGGCGCGATAAGCTGACTGCAGTGACGTGGACTAGTCACTGACCATTCCTCGCAATCTATTGACGATCATCGGAACAGTCTACACGATGCTTGACGACGTTGGCAGGTTGTCGTATGTATGTATTATATTATACGGTTGTAAATGCTCGAGTCATAACGCCGCTACTATAATCGTGTTCATCATTTTATCCCATCACCTGCAAGTTCCCCGCCATGTTCCGCTGCCCTATTCGTAACCAGTAGATCGCATGTTTGGTATTACATAAGATAGACCCGTATAAACATCAGGTGTCTATGATACAGTCGCGTCAACACTCCGTCTCCGTGTAAAAACAAGTGACTTCATCACAAACTCCTGTGCAGGTCCCATCTGGGTATCGTTCGTAGTCGGCCGCCATTGCATAACCGGAATCTCTTCGCTTAGCGATTCGTGTCCTGTTGGCGGGTCTTTAGGCCAGGACATGCCAAGCTCGCTATCGTAGCCGTACTCGCTCGCGCCGTGCCATCGTACACTAGACTCTTGCTTGCCGTTCCACTCAAGCTGCCTTCCATCCTGAAGAGGAAACGTCCACAGCTTAGCGCACTTCACAACCGAGTCTAGCTGCTCTTCCTTCTTAACGTAAGTCTCGAGGACCAGCTCGAGAGTCTGTAGGTCGGGCCAGTACTCTGCAAACTGCATACCCCAGCGCCCCTGCTTCTCGAACTCGTCGAGGTTGAAGTCGGGTTGTCTGCCCTCTTGGCGGGCTTCGTAGCCCTCGAGCATCGCGCCGCTCGTCTCCCGCCGGTCGGTGACGTTAATCATGGGCTCCAAGCGTAATGCCTCGTGTGGATCGTCGATCCCTGCCTGCGGACACGAAGTCCAAGCCCACCAATCTGTGCGCGACATCCGTAGCGTGAGATGTGTGATCTTCTTGCCCATGAATATGCTCCTGATCAAGGCAGCACGAGTTTCTGCAGCTCCCGGACGTAGCGGCATATCCACAGCTAGTGTATTCGTCTCTTTAGCTGGACCGAAGGATGCATACCCCGCGAGGGTAAAGCCGCGCGATTCATGCCCTTCATGGCGGCCTTTATTGCCCGAAAGACGAGAGACCCGCTCAACGGAACCTGTGATAGTTCGCATATGTCAGCTTTCAGATATTCATACCGTTGGATCTTAGTTAAGTAGTGGGAACGCAACATACCTCCTTCTAGCATGAACTGCTGTACGCTCATGTCTACTGACGAGATGTTGGCGAATTGCCAAGGACGTAGCTTACGGCACAGCCGCAAATTGGACGGGGTGCATTGTAACGGGTTTCCCGGCGGCACTACGTCTGGGTGCCCATCGAACACGACCATAGGATTGACATGGAAAGGCACGAGGAAGGCTTCGAGGTAAACAGCGCGGCATGTGAGCAAAAGGTCTACGGCGATACGCAACGGCGCAGCCTGACCTGGACGGGCATAAGGCTTGTCGAGCGGATATAACGCATCGAGGTCTTCGTATGCCGTGAGCGCGTAGTCCCAGATTAGTTCGCGCAGCTCAGCCGGGAGCTTGGCGAATAAGGGACAGTCTAGCTGCTGGTTGACGGAGCTCGGATCGTCGAGGATTTGCACGGCGAGAGGCAACTTTTCGGTCTTTCTGCGAGCTGCTGCTGCTGCTATCCTGGCTCTCCCTGATAAGTCGCTCATGCTCGCTGTGGTACTATGATCCTGCTTCCTATCTAGGTCTCTCGATGTTGACTGGTCCCGACTTAGTCGTCGAAGGACCTTCGATGTCACTGCCCACGTCCTGATCCCCATGCTGAATGATATAATATCAAGCATGAGGTTTTTGTTTCGGTTCTCAGTTTTATATTGTTGGTTCTGGAGATTGCTGATCCTTGGCTGTTGTTGTTTCAGGAGAGAAGAATCATTAATCAATGATTCAGCTAACTTATAGAAATTGAACATGGAGATGTATTTGAATATGCGCGTTGCCCAGGGTTTTATTTGAAATGGGACCAACACTATTACCCGAATACAGGGATTATCAAGCAGAAACAAGGGATGAATGGGTCTGGGACGGGGACTTTGCAGTAGTGGGCAGAGAGGGTCATTAAGAGGGGGTGTATGAGCTCATGCTTGTTAGGAGTGCTGTTCGATACGTTGCATCGCTTAGGTATCTATCTACCTACTCGAGTATCACAACTCTACATATACGTACGTATATGCTGGACTCTGGTTTGAGTGTGCCGGGCAGCGAAGTACAGGATCCCATCTCTCGCAACGAAAAATCCCCTTTTCTACCTCCAACTAGTGACCCCAACGGAGGATTGCACTCTGCCGGCACTCTGCAGTATGAAAGCGGGGAGTAAAACGTGAAGACCCTGAAGCGACAGTGGCCAATCGGGCATTGATCTTCAATGTGAGGTCTCGGTGGTGCGCTATTGATGCGCAATTGCGGCGCCGCAAAAGTCGATTTGAGTTCTTGCCTGGGCCAATAGGTGTCTAGATAGATCCCTTGACTTGAGTCTCGTCAGGGGCCCTAGTGATAATGTGGCGTTTCAACCACGTGCTAAATGCTATGTAATTGCTCCTCATTTCTCTCACATGAACGGCTTTTGTATACGTACGAGCTAAACCGATTTCAGACAGCGATCACGGTTTACGCATATGTACATATCCACATCCATATGTCTCCGACCGATGATACCTACATAGACAGGTAACTCCAGCATTCAGACTGCCCTATTTGTAAAAATGTATGACACCTTACTTCTTCTTGTTGTCAACTCATACCAAGCAAATGATCTAAATCTCAATTAAAAATCGGTGGACAACAAATATAATGCACACTGAGGTTCTGAACCTATTATGCGTAGGTAGGCTAAGTATGCTTATGCTCCCTCTTTCGGCTTTAGCGGCTTGCGGCGGTATTCGTCTAGGAAATTGAGTGCTGAACTTGTCCCATTGCTATTGGTGAGACAAGCCTCAGTACCGGAGCAGTGTCGCTAGATTAGCCTCAAGGTCTCAATTTGGTGGCGTCACGGAAGTCCTACAATATTATATGAGTATCACGAGGACATTACATATATATGTAATAGAGAAGACGGCATTTCCCTGTTGTGTGCAACCGAACTACCGAAACCTGTACGTAGTATGTACGTTAAAGCTCACATGCAATCAAAGGAGGCGCATAGCGACTCCGCAGCAGGGGCTAGATCTGCAACGGCAGGCTTTCCGCTGGGTTAGTGCACCATTGAACAGGAGTTGGCAACCAACAATTTGAAAATAGTTCTATACGACACCTACATAATTATCCCCACTAACGAAGAGGCTAAGATGCTGGGGAAGTTCTCTGCGATCCACACGGTACATAGGTAACTTTTCCAATGCAAATAGTCCAAAGTCTTTCGATCAAGTGAAATATAAAATTTACACGGGCCGTGCCGCGGCTAACAGAGTTACAGAGCCAGATGTTTTTCCCGGATGCAGATGATTGGTAGTCCCTGATTCTTCTACTAGGTATGTGCTTGTATATGCACTATCGTATATATGCCTCGCAAAGCTTGGTAATTAATGGACTATAGTAAATGATTCGGCTAGAACATGGTGAGTAGGTATTATAGCAACAACCGAGCGCCCAATAGTATCTGGCTGTCGGTAAGCTCCCAGTTCTCCTATGGTCGGGGATACTTGCGGGAGTGCGTCAATGTACTCAGCTACGCTACTAGTCTAGCTAAAAGCGGATATCGTCTGAAAGTATGACGCCACTTTTGAAGAGCATACTTATGGAGGCGTAGAGATTTCCTAGCTTAATATCGCGAACTATGGAGACTACACGTGATGAAGAGATAGAACCATGATCAATAAAATAATACGTCATGTCTGACGGCTTATGTTATGATTATACCAATGGGTCCTTCATACCAAAACCCTGCTATTATCATCTTGACATACTACGTACTTATTATCATAGGTACCTATCAGATCCCTCCAGAGTATCTCTACAAGCTTTCAACCTGAGGTTATTGTTTGAAGATCATCTTCCAATCGGGCAATAACTGCCTCATAGAATTCCTGACATAACTTTTCGTTTTGCAAGCTAGCGACACGGTAAGCGCTATCAAGACACCACTTTACGGCCGCCGCATAGTTCATGCCTCCATTTTCTAGTATTTCTCCCTCTAGCTTGCTGCCCCTTTTTCGCCGTGACGCGATTGAACCGGGATCCATGGTACCTGCCATGCTGAGTTCATCTTCCACACGTCCAACAATAATCTGGATGAGAAGAGTACCGAGAGAAAGAACTTCGACATTGGTAGGCCTCACTAGGCGAACCGTCTGCGATGGCGAGGTTGCCAACGGAGGTGTAATCTGAGGAGTGCCGACCCTGAGCTCAGGTGTGCGAAGAATAGCCTTTATGACAAACGGTTGGTAGAGCAAATGAGAAGGCTGGATCATTGTATCCTCGCTCTCGACCATAAAGGCAATATCACCTAGTGCCATAGTCTGTGCTAACCATGGCGTTCCGTTCAAATGAAGAAAGTGAGTAGACAGGGCAAGTGCCACTCGCAGCCTCTCTTCGAATCCGAATGGTGGAAGACCCGAAGAATCCCCCTCAATGACCTGGCGAAGTGTTACGTGGTTGTTAAGGCCAGTGTCGTCATCAGGGGGTGACAATATAAATTTGCGCTGAGTGTCAAGAAGGTATCCATAGCAGTTCACGGCTTTGGTCTTGAGTCCCCTTCGACCAGTACTGCACAGATCTGACACTCTTGACGGTGGCAATTCTAGGCCCTTTGTGGGAAGCTGTAACTCAGGGCTTTGGGGCAGGTTTGGCGCATTAATAATTGATGGCGCCCACCCAATTTTCTTGCCGGGCGAAGGTGAGGCTGATAAAGATAATGTCGCCAAACTTGGAGGAGCTTTATCATCAACTATAAGCCGCATTTGAAACTTCCTCCAGCGACATACTGCCTGCACTTCGCTACTATGCTGGATATGCAAGGCTTTCTTTTTGTTGGTTACCTTCAACGTAATGGGGAACACAAAGTTCTGTGCTATATCTTCTTCTATGTCGTTTGGTAGTATGACAATGTTCTCGCGAGGAAGCTGAAGCCCAACACTATGGGGGTACATACATGTACACGTTATCGCGCTACACAATGCATTATAGATGCTTTGGGAAAGCCCACGGAAAAGATTCGTCACGCGCGATTGAGATCGTCGACGTCGGTCTAGCTCTAGCCCACGGTTTTCCCTGGAAAGATCCTGGAGAGTATCGTTGCTGGCTTTTATGCTCGATAGAATGCCTTCGAACTCCTTCCTCTTGAGTATAAATGAGGTCCTTTTCTTGAGAGTTTCAAGTATTGATTGTCGGTCCCGCGAGTTGATCTGGGGTGACGTAAGCTTATCTCTCGCTCCAAGGGTTAATGCTGACATACCCGGCTCTCCCCTTCGATACCAAGTTTCGATTTAAGTTCTTTTATTGCCATATACATGGCCTTGATGCATTCGTCGAATGCATCGTATGATGCGTATAACCTCAAACGCCTAGCAGATATAAGCATGCAGTCCCCATTCTTGAATCGTGAACGGACACAATAATGAACATACTTACTACAAGAAGTTCAGGCTTATGAATGAATAACGTAGGAAGCAAGGACTTGAAAATAATGCACAGTTATCATGACATACCAACTTGTCTACGTAGGACTTCCACCCGGGCCCAAATGGATCTTTGATCATCGATTGAATGTCTAATTGCGACACAATCCCAACCAACAGTGTTTCGCAGGTATTCTGAAGTCGGAGATGCTCTGTTTGTAAGTCCCGCTCTATGGAATCGAGATATCGTTTCACGTGCTTGGGAGAAATTGAATGCAGGGCTTCTCTATAGCCCTGCACAGCTTGAATTGCCAAGAGGAGTGCCCCCAGGACAAGGCCAGCAATCTCCAGCCCCGACATGAATTAACTTGAGATAAAAGCTTGAAGGCATAAAAATCTGTGTCTAGCCAACCCCGCAATCGTCTGTAATATTGATGAGTGTCACGTGTTGTTACAATGCTCAGCTGCATTGATATAGTAAGGCCTAGATACTGCGGGGGAAATATATGATATAGATATAAGCATTGCAAAGTTACCTAGCTAGCTATACAACGGCAACCATATAAAAGTTTATAATTGCATCAAGTTGAATCTTCACTACGACTTCAGACAAGCCAAAAACATGGCGACGCAAGCCAGCAAAACCACGCTTAGATCCCACTAAACTGTAACCTTAGTAACTAAGAATATTGGTTCACTGAAAGCTCTTACTTCTGATCTAGCGCCAGATGAAGTACGTTGCTCAAAAGCAGCATCTCAGCTTGCGAGATTCAAGCTATGGGTTGGGAGCCTTGGCGCTCATCGGGAGGCTGGGCGTAGGTCTTTAGACTACCGGCTACGCGACGCATCAACAATCCGGGAACACGTTATCAAGCTCCTTACTCAACTTGAAGAGGCCATTAGGGATGGTACGTGATAACGTCCGCGCTTCAAGTAAGAGAGTGTTTCTCAAATTGATTTAATACAGCATCATCAGCATCGAGCGATCCTATAGGCTCCGTAAATGAAGCCCTTGATGCCCTAGATCTCGAGTTGATAGAGTACTTGAAGGATGATGGGGAGTCAAGCCAATCTAGTCTCGACCTCGCTCTAGCCGACATTAGTCATGTGATCGACTGCCTGTTCCGTCTTTCCATTACGATAAGAAATCCCGCGCCTCATGATCAGTTTATGTCTCGCGCCGGAGCAGAAACACTGGGCTATTATGAGAAGTACGACATTAGCCATGTCCAAGAGAAATTCCCTCGTATGGGGTTGCAGCTAGCAGAAAGACTCGGGAGAGCAATTACATACCGCCGCCATTTCTTTAAGTATAGAGAAGATCACTACGTTAGAATCTCAGGCGGCATAGACGACGATGGCGGTCCTGACAACGATCAAACGACAGTTGCATCTTCAGTCCCCGAGCATCAAAAAGATAGTCTAGGTGAAAATCCATTAATTGACTTAGATGCTCGATCCGATATCTCTAGGACATCTTATGCGCCATCATTAAACAATGAAGAGGGGCTAAGAGTGCCACCGATACCTCAACAATACTTAGATGGACCATTTCTATGTCCGTTCTGTTACCTCATGATCGAAGTAAACTCAAGAAACGATTGGAAGTAAGCAACCTAAGTTCATCCATTACGATCAACTATTCTAATACTTTACAGAAAGCACGTGTTTAGAGACTTGCAACCTTATATGTGTCTTGACCCACTTTGCTTAACACCAGATCATAAGTTCTCCCGGCGTTCTGATTGGACTTATCATATGAAGCAGGTTCACTGGAGGGTTTGGCAGTGTCCTTACGAGTGCCAAAAGCTGCTCGATACCAGTAACAAGTTTCTACGGCATATACAAGAAGCTCATTATAAGTACTCATCCCTTCGGGAACAAGACACATTTGAAACAATGTGTAGCCAAGAAGACCCCAAGAAAGCATCTGGCCCTTGTCCCTTTTGCAGTGAAGTCGGCATCAGATCGTCTACACAGTACTCCAAACATGTAGGCCATCACCTTGAGCAGTTAGCTCTCTTTGCGCTCCCTGTAATCTCCAACGGCGATGATGAGAGTGGGGACCAGAAACCTGATGTGGGGGAGGAAGGTATCGTTCAAGAACTTGGAGGTCAAGAGTCACCTAAATCCAGCTCTGACTCTGACGTCCAGAGCCTGGATGAAGGGGGGTTATACAAGTCCTCGAAAAATTTAATGGAAGAGGATCGCGAGCCTGATACCTCTCCGACCCAGTTGACCGACCGGGAACGCATTGACTCAGGCTTACATAACAGCATTAATACCATTACTGGAATCTTAAACCCACGACAGGCCTCTTCGGATACATATCCAAAATCGCTCCCAAAATCCAAGACAAATGAAGAAAAGGGTGCTAGACGTGGAGAGCAACAAGAAGACAGTGGCGAGTGGATGTGGTACTGCGTGAGTCGCCCCCTTTGAACGTATACTATTTCGCTACTAATGAATCATAACTAACTTTGTGGTTTCTAGTGTGAATGTGACCATGGACCGTGGTCCTATGAGATGGATCCGCATTGTCATAACTGTGCTCATCTCCGAGATATTTGTTGTAAAATTGGCATTAGAGAAAAACGACGCCGTTAATCCATGATTGAATTAACGGTGTATAAGGGCTCTACGCGACAGAAGTATCGCAGTGACCCTAGGTATACTGTTAGGATAAAGGATCAAACCCCTTCCCGCAAGGATGTTATGTTATGTACTCTGATGCTCATGTTTGTACTCTGGCAGTAAAGAGCAGGAGAGAGCAATGCTTGATTTAATTGCGCTATTATATCCTCTTTTATGGTAACTCAAGTCACGTTTCAATAGATATCTATTTATAATACTTTATATTAGAAGCGGGCAATATATAAACGCAATCTCTTCGTACAATTCGTATTCATTCTGACCCTCGACCGAACATTGGAACGATATTTTCTTGAGAGCCGCAAACCCCATTTTCTTGTAAAAAGACCCAGCTTCCAAAGTGCTATCTAAATGTCCCGGCGCGTCGTGTATCTTGCATTGGTTTAACCCCCAGCGTACCATCATCGAAGCAGCACCTCTCCTCTCATACTGCGGGTCGGGGCCCATGAATGTGAGACCAGGTTTTTAGCATGAGTACTCGCAAGTTTTTTCTATCATATCAAGATATTTATTTAGTCGCTCAACAAACTTACGATAGCATGGGCAGCCTCCCACCGCCAGTTCTTGCACCTCTTCTATCGCCCGCCCCCAACTCTCTAAGACCTCCATATTCGTCCCTAGAGGCCATATCCAAGCAACCTCTTCATTCTGTCCTACGGGGTGGGACCACTTAGCAGAAGCGACGACTTTTCCGGTCGGAGTTTCTTAACTATTAGGCCCGCCCAAGATCCCCTTCACTGCGAGATGGGGTCTGCTGTTACCTTTCACCCTTGTTATATCTAACACATCGGAATTTGGTAGTGTATCCCGGACGACAAGCACGGTAATATTTGAATCCTTCATATCTGCTAACGCCTCCAATCGTATACTATCTCGCAATCTCTCTCGCACCTCCTGTATACGAAATTAAGCAAGCAGCACAGCGTTAGACGCGAACGCCTCCATGAAGATCTCGGAGATACGGCCGGCATCGGTGGGAACTGCGCGGTAGAGTTTGAGGGTCCTCCCGGTGAAGTGTGCCAATAACGCTTAACGTAGACAGGATTACTTATCGGAATGAATCAAATTGATAAAAAAAATACGGTGTTGGTAGAGCCAAATACATGATGTGCGCGAGAGGGAAATATAGACTGACCCCTCGGGACGAAGGGGTCTGCTGACTCATCGTGGCCGCAACAAGATTATGTAATATATTTCGTAAGCTTTGCCTCAATTCACTAGCAAACTTTTATATTTGTTCTCCCCAACTAATTGGGAAAGACCCAGGAATCAACGCTTAGCCCCTATACTACTACTTAGCTACTAACTATTAGTCACTCTATACTCTGTACGCAGCCTGCCTATTGTGATAGGGCGGGTGGCCGAGCCACCGTACCAAGCCACAGGCCTGTGGCTGTGCCAGACTTCCTTTCTAACTACCCAGCCTTTAGCTAGTCCTCTAATATATCTCTTGGTGGATTGAAGCTACAAATTTCTAGAAGTGCTATTTGGACAGAGATCAAGCCTATAGAGTGTGGCGTGTGTGCAGTGATTTATACGTTCCGTTTCACTATCCTTGAGTTAGCCCCTGACAGACAAGACATGCGTTCAGGCGCAGTGCGGCTGTACAGAAGATGGCAGGCCATCAGACCTTCCGAGCGCTTCGCTAACACCAGCATATTATTGAAGCCTTCAATCGAGATCTTCTAGTTGAAGGAATCGAGGTACCTAGTGCCTGCTAAAGAAATCATAAGCTCGAGCCGAAAGATGGGGTAAATGGGGTGTAGATACATACCCATACGTCAGTAGCGCCTTCGGCCTTGGTTCGCTTCAGTTTGTTATTCCGTATTCTTAATTCTTGTACCCTCTTCACATCTTCGTGATCCTGCCCAAGTTTCGCCTCCATCTTGCGCAGCACTTTTTTATATTCTCGATCGGCTTCATCAAAGTGCCTCTGTAGCGTGCACAATACTGCAACATTAACCATCAGCTTCAGACTGTCAGGATGGTCCTCGCCCAGTATCGTGGCTGTAGCCTTGCACGTTGATGAATATATCGCTTTTGCTTCTCTATAATTCCCCTGTTGCTGTAGAGCCATAGCTAGCCTTGCCTCCGTCTTTAATGTCCAGGGATGGAAATCGCCGAGCTTTTTTGACTGCGACGATTTGGCCCGTCGCCAAATAATCTCGGCTTTGGCGTGCTCGTCTTCCGCCTGGTACTGAGATGCGAGCAAGACAGCACAGTTCAGGGTGCGAATGTGTGCCGGCCCTAAGGCACTCTCTATGTCGTGCATATCTCGCAACATTACCTCGGCCCTCAGGGGCATCTGCTTGTAGTTGTAGATGACGATTCCGTAGTACTGTTTGGCCAGGTCGTGTCGACCTTGGCGTCGGCATATATCGGCCCAAGTTCCCCAGTCCGCTTCGTGCGGAGATAGGACTTGGATGTAATCCACGCATCGCTCTATATAGGGGAGAAGCTGTTCCTCTAATTGGTATTGCTTGGCAGTGTAGGTTGTGGAATTTTCATCTGGCACGGCGTATTTCAGATACGACGACACGCATGAGCAAGCCATTCTAGCCCAAAATTTGTAGTCGTCCGGAGTATTTTTCTTGCTTTCCCTCAGCCATTCTGGCATACAGGATAGCAATGCGACCGTCTGGGTCGCCAAATCATATCTGATGAGGGAATATTCTTTCAGCGTTGTCAAACTCTCATCTACGAGAACTCTAGGTGTGGAATGTAAGAGTTCTTGAACGCCGCTTTTTATGAACTCGACAGAAATATTGGTGTTGGATAAGAACGCAATCATATCGAGAAGCTCTACCGTCTTCTTGTCAAGCTGCTGAATGGATATTGACCACATATTTGGCAGCGGCGAGCACCAATACTGAGGAGCTATTCCAAAATCCGGTAGAATATCCAAGGAAAGCACTTCTGAGTACTTGTGGGCAGACCACTGTGAGCTTAATAAGAACGCACCCGCCTGTTTGATTGCAAGTGGTACTCCTCCAAGCTTGTCAGCAAGTTCTAGGATATCGCCTACAAGCATATGCCATATTAGTTTGATCGTTTTTTGTATAGGTAGAATAGTCTATGGAGAATGAATAAACGATTAAATGAGTGGACTGAGAACGAGAACGGGAATATCATACTGTCTGGAGTATCTTTTAGTCGGGCTGTCTGACAAAGCAGCGTTTTGGCATCGTATGGCTGAAGTGCTTGGACGTTAAGCGTCTGGCCTCGCCTAAGGGATCGACCGGTAATTATTATATGTCCGTTTATTTGGGAGTCGAGGAACTCGTCAATCTGAAAATCTCGTAGGTCGGTTTCTCGATCCATGCCATCGACAATAAGCAGCCACTCATCGTTACCCCGCCGCTCAAGCCACTTCCTAAGTACTAGGAATAGAAGTTCCGGAGAGTCCTGACACGACTGTATCTGTCCTCCCTCATCAATCAACCCACCGAGATTAAGGTGGTGGAGGGCTGTGAGTCGTTTCTCCTCGCCCCTAGAGGTGATGACATACTGATTCTTCAGTTGCTCCGCAAACTTTAAGATGGACGAGAGGAGGGCGGACCGATTTTGAGCGTCTACCCAGAAGACAGAGCTGTAGTTACTTTGATATGCGTATGCATACTCTAGGGCTATTTGGGTTTTCCCAATTCCGGGAGGACCGAGGAGAGTCATTATACGTTTGCTTTGTTGGGTGCTAAGACGATCATGTATAGCTCTCAATTCTATATCGCGTCCCAGGAAGGGTTTTACACGATCTTGGGGTAGGCTTACTGGAATGCGAAAAGAATCCCCATCGTTATTTGCTACGAACGGATCTTATCGGCAGAATTCTTCAGCTTATACCATCTAGGATGAATGGACCTGCACACTCACCTCGGCGCAGCTGATCTAAAAATATATTCCTGCTTACAACGTCTCTAGACCGTTCATACATAGTGCGAAGGTGTTGTACAGCTTCCTGATACTCAGAATCACGGCTTTGGAATTTGCACAGATTCTGATGAAGCTGTCGGCGCGCGGCTGTCAACAAGGTCGTCGTATTTAGTAGTTCTAGAGGTATTGCGGCTACACGAGGGATGACCTAGGGACACAATGTTAGCACGAATAAGCTAGATAGTTAGCGTTTCAACGAATTTACCGTAGAGACTCTGGAGTTTATCTGGAATGTTTCGTCCTCGTAAACGCAACAGGTATGGAAAAAGCCCTCGAGGGATTTGTACTGCTCAAGCTGAAATTGCAACCAGTTGAGGTCTGCGTCCAGAGTGTTCAGCATTGTGTTGAGGTCAATCTGCGGGCGAATCAAGTCGCTCACGAGTTTTGTCCAGGACGTGCTAGGGGTTCCTTGATGTGGTGTCCCAAAAAATACCACACCAGCTGTACATATGCGGATATCATTGAAAATATGATCATCTTTGTCTGCGTAAATTAGAGCGCTCTTTACAATAAGTCCCCCAAGGCTATGGGCAATGAAGATGATAGGTCTACCTGTAGCACGTACGTCTTGTCGAAAGCGTTTCAAAGCAGATAAGAGAATTTTGGATTGAGAATATAGCGTCCGTTGTGTGAGATGTTTAACACTAACGATTTGGGAGCTATACCCGTAAGTTATGATACGAGCATGAGGTAAGTGGTCGGGCAGGAAGTCTTTAATCCAGAGCACCGGACGTTCAGTTTCTGGCTCTCTGGCTGTCCAAGTTTCTTCCCGATGGCCACCGAGCCCATGAATAAAAACGATGCTAGAAGCATTTCTATCAGTAGTGACGATTTCCATTATAAATGCTGTGGTACTTTATAGATAAAGAGCTGCTCGTACGGGGTAGGGGAAGTGATATTTTAAAACTCACTCGGCTTCTGTACTAAGGTTGCTATCTGTAGGATTATACAAAACTTTCAGACTAGCGTTGTCTTCATCGTAGTCGCTTACATCGCCGGCAATTGATTGATTCTCGGCAGCATTTGATGTAGCTGCAGATTGCTCACCACGGCTTCTATTGCTGCTGCGCCACCACTTCCGCATCCAGGTTTTCATTTTCATCGTCAAAAGTTCTTTCGATTTAATACAGATTTGCGCCTTAGTAAGTCTCTGACAATAGAGTTAGAGTTTCCATACCTTCGAAGGTATGAAAAGTGAAAAGCTCTGTGGGGAGGACCGGTCGAACAACAAGGATTTTCAGAGAGTCCTACGCTATGGCCATTTTCAGTTTCATGGTGGCAAAAGGCTCACCTATCACATTGGTTTGATTTCTTGCTATTGCGACGGTGAGAGTGATAGATCACATATGACTATAGTGTCAGGAGAATAGTCCTACGCCATCATTCGGGAAAGATTGAGCTAGTACCTAACTTCGGCGATATATATATACCTATATTTCATCTAAATGACATCTCCTGGTATGAGAACTGCTGCTACTACTGCCCTTTTTGTGGGGGGTTTTTTTTTTTCAATTTTTCTTTTTCATCGACGTATATACCTTTTTACTAGGCACATATCTTCATCACTCACCTCCCTTGCTCATTGTAGTCATGTGAGTTGATGTCAGCTAAATGTAGAGCGCAACACTATTATTCAAAATCAGAAGCGATAATCATATTACTGAGAAGCCTTTTCTCTTTCTTGCATTGGTATCAAGGTTGTCTAGTTGCGAGAAATGGTCTAGAAATACTTGGTCTACATATAATATGCTCTGTCAATAGCCCCTCTTGACTCTCAACTAACTCCGTCGCCTAATTATGCCACAACTAGCTCTCGCTTGTCAACTCATTGGCCTAGGGACAAGTGGCAAAAGCTTATGAGAATATCAGCTGAAGGATCACGATACAGAACCTCCTTCATGCTATATCTGGTACCGAGCTGAACTTGAACACCAGACTAGCTTTACCGCCAGTTCTTAGAATTCTACATAGAGCAAGATTCCTTAGCTGCATAGAGAGGTGTGATAGGGGCTTGCCAAGGCTCAGCTGCAAGCGACAAGCGCCAAACCCCAAATTCCAAACCGGTGCTAAAATGGTCCAGGTTGAAAATAACAGCATAATGATGAACAGGGATAGGGGTTCTCTATATAGTCCACCATATTCCCATCATGAAATTATCTAGAAGAAAGAGTGAACTCATCAATCTCGTCAAGATGAAGCTTCTTCCGTCAATCGTGATCGCTCAATTCGGAGTTGCCTGGGCGTTGCCGTCCCAGCTAGAGAGCCGGGTCTATGCCCCGTGCAGCGACATCATCTATGATACTGCGTACTGTTGCGCGGTAGGCCCTCTCGGCGACTATGTTGAGTAAGACGTTCTCCATTGAAACTTCCACGACTCCTTAGGAATAGTTTACTATGTTCTATTTCTAAAACATCGCAGACTTGTGCAACAGCTAACCCTTGATTCCAAACAGCTGCGACCCGCGTAAGGACACCTTATTTATCTTCACTTCCCAGCATGCGCATACCGGAGAGTGAACGTACTAACCCCCTAATTATAGCGCCCATTATAGTCATCAGCGCCGTGGATTTCCAGAACCAATGCGCCTGGGTTGGGAAAGTTGCCCTTTGTTGTTTACGCAGTATACTAGTAGGTCCCCGAGGGCATTTAGATCCGTCTTTTAGAGAAACGTCTACTAATTGCTGCAACGGCGTAGGATCTACTGAACAGTTTATGTCAGACTCCGCGTGGGTTGAGTCCATAGGGGGAATGAATGCCGCAGTTACGGGACGGATTGATGAAATGGCATGACGGGTCACTCTGGTTGTTACGTTCAGTTATAAACGGCCTGAGCTGCTATGGCCCATCGAACATGCCAATGGATCGCGAGATCCGGTATCTGCGGAGAAAAGCTTGACGACTTACTACTTAACATGGATATAACAATGAATTTACGAAGGGATACAATCATCGTAGGTATTACATCGTGATCCTAGTGTAGGAGACCCGTAGGCTGTATTAGAGCGGCGAAGGAGGTGTAGTTAGACAGTGTGTCACCTCGCTGCCCGGGGAAGTTGTCGCGCGCGAGGCCGAGGTCGGTGTCGCATATGCTCTGACCGAGGTCTGCGCGGTGGCTCACGAAGGTAGAGGGTAAGGGAGCGATGTCGGGGGAGGGTCAGGAGGGCAGTTAAGAGGGAGGAGTTGAATCGTGCGAGGGGGGCGTCAGGGTGGCAAAGGGGCGGCAGGGTTGTGTGTGTTCGTGTTACTTGGTGCGTGCGAGGAGGGAGAGGGCATGGCACGTGGTATGGGTGTAGGGAGGAACTGGCAGGTTGAAGGGCGGGTGAGGATCGTGTCTCCTAGGGGCATTTTTGGGGAGACGAGATTACTTCACGGAGTGTTTGGTGCGGTTGATGGGGATGGTTGTGACGGGTCTTCTAAGTTCGATGCTGGGACGTGCGCTGTGTTGATGTTGAGGGCCAAGTCTGTGTGTTTGTATACGTATGCTGGGATCTCGACCATTTGGCGAGTTATCGTGAGTGAACTTGTGATACCGGTATCTTTTATGTCATTGCTGTGTGTATTGCTTCACGTGGTATGTCAGCGCGCGATAATAGGTTAGTTGGAAGTGATATCAAAGTGTATTTAGCTATTCCTATAATTGTCTCTAAAGTACAGCGCAAATTGGGTATTTGCTTCAAAAAGGTGCTGCAATTGATGTCCTTGTTTTGGTAAACTCCACGATAACATCATCGAGTTTACAGAGACGCTCCTTACAAGATATCCAACTTCTTTAACATTAAGTTTTCTCTTCCTGTCTCTTGTCTCACCTAGCGCTCGGGAAATCCCGTAAGTATTTCCCGTCAGATGCCCGACTCTCTTCCAACACAGCAAAAGTGCAAGTTTGTGGTAATGTTGTGTCACCCGTCCAGCATGCTCGGGGGCCACGGCGTCTACCGCGGCATTCCAGATACGGACCCAACAAAATTCCGTTACATCTCCGGGGAGCTGGATAGGATTTCCTCGGTGGTCACAAATCCCACGCCACGAAACATACACAGCGATAGCGTAGCAGCAGTAGCAGAACGCCTAAAGATGGCGAATTCAGCTTTCCCCGCAGGTTTTGAAACGGCCCGCATCGTCGGGTGAGGAAATGTGCCGTAGGGCGTTTTCTCCGCGGCAGCCGGCCACGCCAGGATTTTGGGGGTCCTCGATGCGACCACTCATGCGCGTGGGTTGGTAGTTGGGCGTAGGTTACATGGAACGGTAGCGGCGGGCTTGCTGCTAAGGTGGATTTACCGCCGGCTTCGATAATACGGGATTCAGGCACAGGCCCCCAAGTTGGTAATCTCGATTCGGTAGCTATAGATAATGATTCAGTTGCATCCAACGCCAACAACCAAGGTGGGGGCAATGGCGCAGGTGGCGTGATATACTAGACGACGAGGGAAACTCGCTTCGGATTTGCGGCAATCGACTTGATTTTGATTAAGTTTTTTATGCATTTTTTTGCTATGGAATATTATGTGAAAGAGTTATTTACTATTGCTAGTACCGTCCGTGTTCTACCCATCATCAGTCATAAAGTCCCTCCAGATCCTGGACTCCGATGATGAAAAAGCACCCCCGCCCCAAGAATTAATAGTAATGATACCACTATCTATAGACAATGCATGGTACCTGGCAGCCTAGGAACCAGCCTAGGCTGTAAATTTACGCGGAGAGTAGACATGCTCAGCATCTATTATACCGCACACCCCTCTTACCTAACTCTTTCCTGCCAACAGGTTCCTCGGGTAAGACCCAACCCCTGGCACGCTTGGCTTCCCGCTTCTCGGCAAGCTGAGGTTGTGGCATCCAGTCATCACGAGCGAGTGCCTTGCGTCGAGTACCGTCGGCAGGGGCACCGAGTTCAGCCTTCCACGGCGCTTGTCCAAGAACTGGTTCATCACCAGCCAACATGCATAGACCCCAAAGTGCGAGGCAAGCTGTGAGTGGAGAGCTTTCTTCCTCGTCCTCATCATTTGCCTGGGGAGGGGCCAGCTGAACTCGGGTCACTTCCAGGTACCCGAAGTGGGGTGTTCCCTCGGTGCCATTGCGCACCAACACGAGCTCGATCTCAGTTAGGATGAAGCCGTAGCGTGTGCCATGCTCGCGCATGACATGGTGCAAGTGGGATAGTCCACGCAAGTACTCAACGCGCTTGACATTACCCTCGACGCGCATTCCCGTGTTGAAGCGGTCGAAAGACTTGACAAGCCCTACGACGCGAGCAGTCGGCTTGCCACCAAACATGGCGGCGGCGGTTGACGACTCGCCGGTCATGCTGCCGACAATGAGGTGATCATGGACGGATCTGTTCTTTGTGGTAGGAACGGAGAACTGGATAGCCCGCTGTGAGAATAGGGAAAGAGCTGAGTTGAGCTTAGGGATGTAGTACGATGCGTATATGTTATGCAGCGCAGCCTCAGTTTCAGGATGGCGCATAGTAACGGGGGGTTGCGGGAGAAGAGGCGCCGGGACTGGGCAGGTGAGCAGGTTAGATGCACCGGGCAGAGAGAGCACAGTGTTAAGATTGAAGTTAGACCATTGACGAATCTGCCGGACATCCCACCAGAAGTGCTTGGTGTTGGGGTCGCGGAGAGAGAAGGAAATAGACCGCACTAGTGAAGGGGCCGGATTGGGTGTAGTTAGGAAGTTCATGAGTGTGGTAGACGGGGTGGGGTCCGGAGTTGATGCCAGACTCAAGGGTGACGAAGCCCGTTGTGGGAAGCTATACACGAACTGATCAGGCTGGGGTTGCGACTGTTGGACAGCCGGAACATAGGAGGGTAGTTGGCGGTATGTAGGGAAGCCATATTTCTCGAGGGCAGGGCCGTCAAACCCAACACTGGCTGCACGTCGAGGTTCAACAGCAGTCTGCTCGAAGGAGATTGGTGAGCAGAGTAAAGATGGGGGGAAGATAGCCTGGTCCTCGACTGAGCCGACTGTACCGTAGAACGAGCTGTCAAAGCTCAGTGTCTCAGGGTTGGTGAAGCTCCGAGTGTGTGTTGGCCGATAACTCCTTTGGCGGGAAGGCTTGGCTACAGGGGGAGTTGATCTCTTCACCCGCTTGGCAGGTGACTCGATAGTCTGGTCCTGAGTGCGGATTTTGGGCAGCAAGACGGGTCCATGCTGGCGAATTGGTGGTGGAGAGCGGGTAGGGGTAGTGGCACATGTGCTAACCGAGCCGGAGGGCGACGTCTCGGTAGAAGAATATATTGAGTCAAACGAGCTTGTGCGAGCATGCCCGGGATTGTAAGAAATCTCGAGTAGAGACGGATCAAAAGAAAAGCTCGGCGGGGTGGCCGGCTCGCATGAGGGATAAGCAAAGTCAACGAAGGACATGCTTTCTTCCAGACTATTCGCAGCATGTTAGTATTATGTTGTCATATGATGTTTGTCTCCTACGGCTCGAGTCGAGTCGAGTCGAGTCGAGTCGAGCTGCATGAGACAGTGAAACAGTATAGTAACTCACGTAGGCATGTCGATTAGAGATAAGATGCTCCTGTCAACTTGGACAAGAACGAGTAGTAGTAGTAGTAGTAGTAGTAGATAGATAGATAGATAGATTATTGGACAATTGGAAGAGAGTGAAGGGGGAGAGCCAGCTCCACCACGACGACGGTATGTTTAACGCGCGGGAATATGTATGAATTTTGCCAATGGATGGATGAGATGTCTTTGCGGCGGCGAGAGAGGGAACCAAGTTGGTTGGCGGCTGGGTCGACTGGCCTCGAGGGTGGGTCTAACAGAGGAGCAAGGAAAGCGAGATAAGAAACAAGGAAACAAATGTATTGGTCTAGAGATGAAACTGAGGAACCGAGCTGATGAAGAGAGAGAGAGAAGTCGGAGCGAGGAAAAAGGTCCTCTTATCCTCGGAGCGGGAGGACAGGCCCATCGTGGGCCGCATGCAAATCAGCACTCTGTACGTAGTCGGGAGCTCTCAAGGGAAACGGATGCAAATGATGTAAGTAGCCCAATGCAGGCAGAGTGAAACCTGAAACATGGGGTATGGGCACAGGAAGTCGAAGACTAGTGACATGTAGTTTATTTCATGTATGTGTGAGCCCGCGGACGTCTAGCGTGGCCATTGGGTTGGGCAGGGTTGAGGGCGTCGAGATGGGAGTTGAGGAAGACGTCGAGTGAGCCAATGTGACTTACACGGATGATGAATGGTACCCACCGAAAATAGACGACCCGCCTACCAGATCCAGCGTATAGGTAGTACGTATAGTGTATAGTTAGTAGGCGAGCTAGCGTGTACATGCAGCGGAAGTGGGGCCAATCAACCCGGCTCTTCGGCAGGTCTTACTATTAGCGTAGTGCAGAGAGACCGCAGTGAAGGAAGCTCTGTTTCCTCGCGTTTCCTCCCCAGTCTCCCTTCTAAGGTCGGGTCGGCCAATGGCAAGCGGCCAGAGCAGTGCCCTTAGTCTGCCCTAAGCAGTGTTCCCAAGGTGGACCGTCTTGGCATAGCCCACCTTACGTCTGTACATAGTAGGTGACTTACAGAATGTACAGTAGAATTACCCGGCACCCTGTTACCGCCTGGCCTCATGGATCATGTGTGTCTAAGGTACACATGTTTATTGTCTTAGATATGATCTCTATATAGATATGGTGCTATGTGGCGTGACGCGCACAAACAGAAAGCTCTCTCTTTTTTATTCTCGCCCCTGGTTGAGAATGTTATGAATACCCAAGCTCAGATTTGGGCGTATATACCTAGATAGCTTACATGTAAGTCAGGGCTGCACGGAAGACAACTCAATTTTCAACCCCATCACAGTCGACGCCAGCCAAGGGTACCTACCTATTCTGTACCACCTTGCCTCTGTATGCGAAGGGCCCAATGTACCTAAATCGGGGGCTATCTACTGTACATAATGTACATAGGAAATAGGGCGATCCTCAACAATGAATGGACATAATATGACCCGTTGATCTCCGTTCGGTAGGACGGGGTCCCCCAATCCTGCCCCAATTCCATGTACCTACAATCCTGCCCGCAATACCGGTATGGAGGAAGGACATTGGTGGATGTACCTACCCAATGCAGGCGTCTATAAGTGCGTATGAGTCACTGAAGAAAAGAGTACCGCGCCCACGGCAGTAGTTTAGCTGCTGGACGAATGTACGTGGGGCGTTGGCGGCTGCATTAGCGTGAGTGGTGGATTACCAGGTATTCTGTAGTTGAGTGGGTTTTGTTTCTGCATGTACCCTTGGTGACTTGGTCCGTCCTTGGGTAACCCTGCAGAGCGCCAGCGCGCGAAGTGTGGAGAGGGCGAGGATGCTTGCCATGTGTAGAGAGAGAGAGAGAGAGACAGAGCGAGACACTCCTCGCGATCATGCTGCGGCGCACCTCCGGTCACTCGGCGCGCGCGGGGGATGCGCGGATGCGTGTGCGAATGGCGAGCGGACGCGGTGCACGCTCCAACACGCACACGTCTGCAGCATCGCGACGAACGAGATGGCGACACAAAGCTGCTGCTATGCACTGCGATGAGACTCTGAGGGCATATTATGTTCACCTGACGCTGCACTAGACACTAAGAGAATTATCCTTCTCGTCGCTCTACAGACTACAGACTACACAATACACAATCGTATTGTGCGGCGTGGCATCCAATATAGTGCTGCTTGAAGTCTACCAAACCTAGGGGTCTACGTACGGGTCTAGATAGGGGCCGAGGGTTGACTCTTTCTGCACGACGAATTCCGCCCCTTGCTTTAGACGATCCTGAAAAATGATTAAATCTGTTAGAATGCGATAGAGCATATTCTGCAACTGCGCAGTTCGCCGATGACGAACATGGCAAGTGGCGTTAGAGCGAAACGACAGAGTAACTATCCAGGGAGGATGATTATAGATAGGTCAAGATGATCGACTTCCGGGTTCTTCGCTCTTCTTTACCGGGTTGCGACGTTGCAACGCTGCTACTATTATACACTCACTAATCGCGCTTGCGCTTGAGCATTACCCATACGCAGAGGTACTCTGTACCAACTTTACAAGGTATGGTGCCATTGTCTAGTGACACTGCGCGAAAGAGGAAAAAAAGACGTTGGGGGCAAATCCATTCCTCTTTGGTCTCGGCTCGACCCATTAGCGAGCGGCACATCACTCGAGATGAAGCCGGAAACAGAACAAGCCACAAGCGCACCGCCCTCTCTCGCCTATCGCAACGCTCGCACAGAATACCTACACACATACTTACAATCTCATAACATGGGCAGAACTGCTATCCGCTTCCTCCGGAAGTCGGAGGGTCCGGATAGCCGCCTGGCTTAGCAATTCGCCTACCTTCGCTACGCTACTTGAGATACTGGCGCTGTACCTACTGTCGTGTGTTTATGGTGTGTCTGTGGTGTCACCGGTGTGCCTACTCGCGTGCCTGATGCTGTACTATGCTGTTCCTGGACTGATCTCTGGTCCCCACTCATAATTAACCGCGGCGGCTACTGGCGAGCTATATATCGTATCGACATATCCACCTGTCTAGATGCGGCAAGATGAGCATCGGGTTGAGTTGATTAAGCGCCGGTAGGAGATTGCGACTATATTCTGACTGTGATTCTATATACAGCTACTGTATGTGTATATACTTACTACAGTATCGCAAGCTGAACAGATAGAATGCATAGCGGTGAAAAAGGGAAAAGAATTTACGAAGGATTTCTCGGCTCGTGGTCATCGCCGAGGGCGAAAAAGAGCCCCGTCCGACTCTGGCCAGAAAAAGCAGCCACCGTTCGTCGTCGTCGTCGTCAGCCGGACCGGATTCTACCCATCTTACTTACAGAGTATCAAGGGCCGAAACCTCACCAGGGTGCTGCCTATGTTAAGTAAAAAGACCATCTCATGATGTTAGATTTGCCCAAAAAAGGCCTTGACATTGCATTGCTGCAAGGGGTTTGGGGGCTTCCACGATGTATATATCTCTTTTTTTTTGGTTCCTGGCCGCCACCCACCCAACACTTAACCTCTAACACTACCAAGCACAATAAGGAGTCTCGTGCGATAATGATAGTCATTCTCTCATGGCCTCCCTCGCCCTACTTACTAGTCCGTCCTCCCCTCTGAAACCCATTTACTAACTTACAGTACTGCCGGCCTCGGTACCAGCTTCGCTTGCTACCCACCTCGTTACTCTCAAGGGAGAGAGGCGCCGGGCTCCATGTCGGCGCGTAACTCCATGCGCACCACAAGCGCTTCGCGACGAAAAGGGCGGTGGTCTCGGGCCCTCATTGGCCAATTCGCCCGCGCCTCCACCCACGACCCTTGGACTTCCACTTCGGGACTGGTTTCAGTCTTGGCGCCAAGCATGACGAACTACGCATAGATACCCGCTTATATAGTTGGTAGATTAGATAGATAAATGGATAGATAAATGGATAGATGACAGCAGAGCGGGTAGTGGCCCGTGCGATTATTTCCCCAAATCCCAGATCCTCCCGAACACACCAAACAGCAGCAGCAGCACGGAAGTGTGGGGAGGACCAGCGAGAAAGACTACTCGCTGCGTAGAAGACAGTGAGCCGGAAACAACACGCGGCGAGCTGCGCGGCGGTGGAGGTGCAGCCAATCGGCGCCCTCCACACACCGCGTTGAACGTGTCGAGCACGTATTGAATTTCTCATTGGCCGTCGGGCCATTCATGACATGTCCACGACCAGTCATCGCACATTCAATCCACCATCATGCCAAGTGCAGTGCGCACATCCATCCATCCATTCCCCACAGGATGCCATCCGACATGCC
Source organism: Hypoxylon argillaceum (assembly GCA_022495175.1). Taxonomy (NCBI): domain Eukaryota; kingdom Fungi; phylum Ascomycota; class Sordariomycetes; order Xylariales; family Hypoxylaceae; genus Hypoxylon; species Hypoxylon argillaceum. Next base: position 35,919 of record MU378251.1, on the reverse strand, counting down.
TAACTCCATAGTATACTATAGCATACTATAGCATACCATAGCATGGCTATAGCATAGTGATAGCGTGGCTCCCTATCTACTGTATCTAGACCGTGCCAGAACGAGGGCAGAGAACAAGGCAGAAACGTCTTCTCTCCTCGCCTTGCATGTGCGTCTGGTCTGGACGGGAGGGGGAGGGCGCCTTGGCGAGTGGTCTGGATCGGCAGCTGCGGTTGTCGACGTTTCAGATTCTTCTGTCCTCTTCCCGTACGTTCGGTGCAGCGTGGTCGGGAGCGTTTCCCTCGCGTTGCCCACCCCACCCGTGCTTGTTTCAGATCTCGTGGCCTGTGGCCGTGTCGATCGTCGTCCGCCCGTTGTGTGTGTGGCGGGAGCGGCGGCGGCGGCGGGGAAAAACGTCGTTGAAGCTGTGAGCTAGCGAGAGACAGAGCGAGGGTACAGTAGTTGATTGAGTGAGTTGAGTGACTCAGTGAGTCATTATTCCTGGGATATGCAGCATGCATGCACGCTTGCGGAACTAAGACTACCTACCACCTATCTCATCACCTCCCTACCTGTCGGTGAAGCTCATTACCATGGTCACGGCATAATGTAGACTGTAGAAAAACTGTACTTTCGCCGTTGTGTCGTGAGTGAGATCGTCAGATATGAGATGCGCACTAAGACACGCATGAGTGAGTCATACATACTCTGTACATAGATCGCCAAGGTAGCTGCATATAATTAGCCGAAGCGGCTTTTAGTCTAGTCGCGCACCAAAACCTCAACGCGCTTCACTACGCGTTTTGCGACGCGATTTTCACTCGCACGAACGCGGTCTATTTGAACGCCGGTCAGCCTCGACGCGAATTATGGAAACAATCAGCCCGACATGTCCCAAGCCGAGAATAGCAGCCGGGAGCACACGAGGAGTCACAATCAGCATCGATCCCCGGTTCGCAGGCGGGGAAGTGAAAGAGGGGAGAAGAAGAAGAAAAAAAAAACCGGTGAACGATGAGGAGTAGCATTGTGGTCAAGGTCAAGGTCAAGGGCAACGTCACATCGAGAGAAAAAAATCGTCGCATCATTCGCGAAGTAGCTAACTTTAGACCAGGCCGACTGATAGACTGACAGATATGACTGACAGCTCAATTAATGATCCCAGTATTCCGTATTCTCCAAGCCCCGCGGGAGCAAAGGTTCCCCTCTGCCCATGTCCATGCGCAACAAGGGGACTACAACCACATCTAACCCAAGGCTCACACCTCGCACAGCATCACCAACACGAATATCTAACCCACAAAAAAGAAAAGCCCAAAATTACAAGCTATCTATCTGTCTGTGCGCCCTCAACAAGGCTCCCAGCCACAGCCTTTCTTAACCAGGCTACGTAATAGACAGCCTGCCAAGCCAGAAACAAAAGGACCGAAACACGAGGTCATGACCCCCAGGTCGCAACCCACCCGACCAGACCAGAACGGCCGCCGCCGCCGCTGCTGCGTAGCCTTCAACGATGTAATTACCGACAGCCATCGCGCGCCAAGAGAGCCAGCGATGCCGCGGGATCCGATTCGCCGGCTCGCCGCTTCTCAAACCTCACGAAGCGCCGGCGGCCACGCCCACGGGCCGCCCGCCAAGCAGGCACCTATGCGACGCCGGCGGGCGCCGCGAGGATGGGGGGCTAGGTAGACGTAATGGGTGCGCATATATGAACCCTCCGTAGGCTGCCTCCCGGCACAGGCGTCCGATTCCCAGCTGGCTCAGCTGAGCGAGTGAGGCGCATCGCATTTCCTGACGACCGGGGCTGGTCACGCGCACGTGGGGAGTGGATGGGGTGGTGAGAACCGAAACGGGACTGACCAGGGGAAACAGGTACGGTTTGACGTGAGGCTGGCCTGATCGACTGTATCACGGCATTGCATAGTGGGAGAAGTAGGGGGATTCATCACAATCGAGGCGTGGGTTTGAAAGGCTTAAACGTGATCTATCCTACTATACGCCATTTGACGTCGCCACCGCCGCCGCCGTCTCGCCTATTGCGCTGGACTCGCCCTCGCCTCGATTGCTTGTGGGTAGATCCTCTATCCTTCGGAGGGCGCCTGGCTGGGAATCATACGGCGGCTGTGGCACGTGAGCAATCATCGTCGCGGGGTCAGGAGGGGTATCCTGCAATTTCCTCAACGCTCTCCTCATCCCTTGCAGTCGCTCACGTTCAAGGATCAGCATGCTCCTTGCGAACTCCTTGATAGCCTGCCGTCCCATGCGCCCATGAAGATCTTGCCAGCCAGCTAATTCGCTCGCCACTGTCTGTTGCGTGTACCGTAGCTCCTTGGACATTTCTTCCAGTTCGGCCAGAGTTTGCCTAGCTCTCTCTTCTTTTTCTTCGTTAATACGTTGGCGAGTCTCGTCTAGCAAGCCTAGGGGCCACCTCGTAGATCGGGACACCGCGTTATAGTTGCGTTCGATGGCCTTACGAGATAATTGGATCCGCGTGATGATCTTCGTGGGCCGTGATAGCGCTGTAATTATAGCTTGTATCGTAGACTGTAGTGTCAAGATAGAGGCGTGAAATATGTGAGACGGGTTTGTAGCAGGCGGCGCAAGTATACCGATGTAGGTGTCAACTGCGACAATATGAGTTGCCGGCAAAAAAGCGAGCCTGGATACCATTCGAGCCAGCAAAAATGCGGCGTCATAAAGATCTATCACCCAGATTAGCGTACTATCTTTTAAACCTTCATGAATTAACATACCGTTCGCGGCGACGTTAACCGCATTGGCTCGCCGCGCAAGAACCTTAGCGGCACTATTGACACCGCGAACTGTCTCGCGTGCGTGATCTACAAATTGCTCAACCTCATACGTGTCTCCTAGCGGCTCGAATTCATCTCGAACTCTTTCTAGTCTGGTTTCTGCTTTTAGGTTACTCCGCTGCTCCATCATATCTGCCTGGAGGTCTGGAACGAGAAAGAATTCCCACAACATTTCATGCGTCGCGAAAGTCGGATGTAAAGACATGATCCTGAAAAAGGCGTTCGTCCGCATTTGTGTTTCTTTCAAGATTGATCGTGATGGCTTGGAGGGTATCTGAAAAGCCGATCTCTGATTAGACACTTTAGGTATCCAAGATGCTGGGTTCTCCAGCGAGAGCAGCTTTGCGAGACGCTCGAAATCGGCCTCCGAGCGTCGGCACGTCGTCACCGTATAGCAATTTTCATCGGTCGGGGCGCCTGACTTTAGCACTAGCCGAATAGTCGCATCTTCTACGAAGAATGACCTGACTACACCAGTAACGCGACCATCCATACCTGGTTTTATGGTGAACAATGCTAGATCGTCAATGCGATTCCGGACTTCATCATCCTTGGCGAGTTCTACAGCTGTCAACCCACGGTTCTCTCTAATTGCGACATCCACCCTTGGGTCAGAATAGAGTACCCGCACCATGTCGAAGCGGCCATATTTGCTTGCGACCATGAGCGCGGTGAACCTCCTTTCATTGGTAGCATTTACGTCGACATCGCAATGCATTAGTATCTTGACAGCGAGTTGTGGATCATTAACAATATGCAAAAGCGTATTGCCTTTACAGTCAACATGCTCGTCTAGGTGGAGTCGTTGCCCATCTCCCTGGGCCATAGTCGCAGCCTCGAGACCAGTCTGCACCATGTTGGCGTAGTCAGGATGATCGTAAGACCGACAAAGTGCGAATAATGGCGTCTGGCCGTTTTTGTCTTTCTGCGTCCAGCGTAAATACTTGCCGATGCGAGGAATCAGAGCGGGTGCATGAAAGAGATAGTGGCCTACACTCCGTCCCCGTACGTCCTGTAGAGCGAAATAATCTCGCATTTGCGGCTCAGGCGCTGATGTCATGACGAAATCAAGGATGACATCAATCAGCTCTGTATGCCCTAACTGAATAGCGGCGGCGAGTAGGCTTGTGTCCTCATTATTCGTGTCTTCGAGAATCATTTTTCGGGAGAAGAAATGTTCCAATGACAGGAGATACTTCAGAGCTTCTGGGCGCTCATTTTGAATGGCCATCATTGGAATCGATTCACCAAAGGAATCTTGTGTTTGACACAAGCGTTCGATTGAAGTATCGCCTTCAAGACCACTACCTAATGTGACGATACTGTCGGCCCGCGAACGATATGAAAACTCGGAACTGCTAGACATACTTCGAGTATCCATTGCAACCCTTTTAATCTTTTTGACTGGGATAGCTGGCATATCATCCGATGACTGATTTTGAAATGGAAACACATGACTTAAGCCTGACCCCTGAGAGTAGGAGTCCCACGGTGTTAAAACCAACGAAGATCGTCTGGAGGAGCTACTGAACATGCTCCAATTCACTGAAGAAGCACGGTTCGAGGTTGGAGACGGGATAAACTCATCCTCAACAACATCCGCAGTTCCGCCCATTATTCTCTTCAGCTCTTCTAGGTCGCCTTTCGCCGTCGCATCCCACAAAGCTTTGTTGCGCCGACTTGCTCGCCTGAGACTACTCGAGTCACCGAAAAGATAGGAAAGAACCGCCTCGAATGTGCTCAGAGCGTATCCCATCTCTCCGCTGTCGACATCATCAATAAAGATGAAATGTTTCATATAGAGCAGCCTTGCCTGCAGATTTTTGACGCCGGCTCTGATTACAACAAATAGAAGTAGGGACACCAGTGTGTCGGCATTGACAGTAAGAACATTCTTTTCTGATGGTGGTTTGGTCTTGTCGCTGGGATCCGGCTGTTCAGCCAACTGTGTAGCTGCCTTGACTGTAGCTAGCAAGATACTCATCATATCCTGAGCACAGGATGCATTGGCCATCCTTCGAAACTCATCCACAGCAATGCCGAGTCTTGCTACGAGTTCACGCTTCTTTTTAAGACCTCCTTCTATAAAAATGCCCAGCTGTGAAATATCGATGAATTCTGTCTGCCGTATCTTGGCTTCTAGCTCCTGATCTTGCGGCCGCTGGAGTACAGCAAGCCGCGGCCATATCAGATTGTGTGTGTTTTCGGCCACGTATCTCTCGATGAGTCTCTCTACTAGCGGACCGGTCAATTCAGTCGTAGCACCAAGCATAGAAAGTTGCTGAGCGTCGACCCCTTGGAAGAGATCAATGGTAGTCGTTACCGCTGTCTCTAGGGAGGCTCGCATGATATCTTCGTCATCTTCGGCGTAGAAGTTTTCGGCCAGTTGCACAGTGCTGTGCCCGTCGGCGCTGCTTCGCTGTCTCGGCAGACTACTTGCCCGAACCTTCTTCATAGCTGCGAAGATAGGGCCATCTGGTACAGGATCAGGGATATGCGCTGCGGAGGGCGGGGGAGGTAGTGGTTTGTCGAAAAGTGTATTGAACTCTTTAAACAGCTTCTCTAGACCAGGATGCATCTGCCTTGCAATGCTTGGGAAATTATTAAGGAGATCGTGAAAGCTCTTGATGTCCTTCTTCCTCGGCAAACTCGGCTCGCCATTCTCCATAGCGACGGCTTGCCTAGCATCCGCGGCCTGCCTGCTAGCCATACCCTCGGTAAAAACGGCCATTGGAATATCTATCTCTTGCCAGGTCCCAACTAAAGGCCTTGATATATAGTAGATGAGCCATTGTCGGGGCTCGGTGGTATCGGCATGCCAGATGACATCGGTCAAGAGCTGAGACTGCGCAAGCGTCTTGAAGCCTGGTGATACGGTTAGGCACTGTCGCATTGAGCCGGCTCTGCCGTCCACGGCGGAAGCTACATACCTTTGTTGCTATAGACCAATGAATCTTTAATGACTATAGTGCGGCCATTGAGCGTGGTGTACTGCTTGGCCTTGCCCCTCCACTCTCTCAGGTTGCCGACGCCTTCATTCCCTCCGGTGGCAGAGGAATGGACGGGGATGCGCAGCACATGGCTCCCCAAGAACTCGTCAGTAGCGACGACATCTGATACAGGCGAGCCGCTCTCGATTTCACGGCAGGTGAGGAGGCACTCGGTGGTCGGGACGAGGAGGACGTGTTGATGAACAGGGGTGCACTGGGCGGCGACGGAGCTCCCTGGCTTGAAGAAGGCGGCTAGGAAGGGATTCAGGGGCTGCATTCAGGCAGCTGCTGTGCGCCGTAGTACGTTAGGATTCGGGTCGAATGCGGTGCGCATGAATACGAAGGGGACGGCAGTCGATAAACGGAGGCGGGCTCGCGATTCATAGGGGTTGCCTATTAGCGATGCTCTCTAACCAGATGCGATGAGTGATGACACGCGCAGGGTCGCGATTCTCATTGCTGAGTGGAGCGAGGCAGATTGATCGATTAATTATAGTGTACGGTGCTATTATTCTGTAGTGAGTATTCTGTATACTATATGGAAAGCCGGCAAGAGAGTGGGTGGTGTTGCAGTTTGGTGTGGGAAGCCGGAAAGCTAATCGCGATGGACGGCTGGCGCAACGAAGAGCGACCTACCTACCTCCAAAGCTACCTGGGACCTGCCTGAGAGTGACGCCAGATAGCAGCAGATCTCCCTGCATAATAGTGGTACCTACCTATAGCTTAGATAGGTACTGCTGTACCTCCCCACCTCTTAAGCCCCACCCTCGACTAGATCCCATGTAAGATTACTCCACCAAATTAGGAGCGAGACCCCACATAATGAATGCCGTGCCAGGCTTCCCAAGAGTTTCACGTGAATATGATGACTTAAGTAATGAAAAACAAAATAAAAATAAAAAAAACATACTTGAAATGTATATATTCCTTCATAGGGCCCAATTGAGCAATAAAAATATTACGCGCTCCTGTTAATTTACATAAGATTGTTTTCTATAGCACTCAGTCAGCCGCCCTCATATATCTTAGGCTTCTACGCCTGCAGATGTAGGCCATGGACTAGTTCTCACTCATCCTCTCAGTCTCACCCATTCCCACCAACTCGAGAACTCAAATTAAAAGGTCCGCTTCCTGATACGTGATGGCGTCGTCGAACGATGCTATGCCTTTTCTTTTCTACCATCTTAGTCGAAAGGCCAATACTATGCACCTGACAGCTGCTGAAAACGGCGGGGTTGATAGTTTGCTTACAAAAACCCCGCCCAGCGACCGTCGAAAAAGAAAAAACCTCAAAATTGATAAAGCTAGGATTCATGAGAGGAAAGAGAGTGTTCAAAAGGATTAACAATATAAATAGAACTTACATATTATATACTAATTTTGGCTCTGTTGCTGTCGCAACCAAAATTCAAGTTCTTTCCTACTTAATCAAGAACGAATTGATGAGACGAGAACCCGAAATATATTGATTTCTTGCGCCTCTGCATATTCGTAATGTCACCTAAAGTAAGATCACTAGTTTGAGACATGCAGGTACAAATTCTGGAGAGGTCTGTCTTTTCAAATCCCGAATCCGGCCTGCATCTATACTAACGGCCTATGACTTCTGTGCAACGTCGACAATCCACCCAATCACTGTTTCGGGGACGCTGATACTAGGACAGTGGCCAGTTTGGATGCTCGTCACATCCACTTTGCTTCCGGTCTCCTTCTCGACCATCTCGATTTCTCGTTTCTGAATCTCGGGGGAAATGATCTTGTCCTCCTCGCAGAGAAGATATGACACGGGGATATCCTTGTACCCAGCGTGCGTGAGGGGGTTGGTGAAGCATATAACTGAATGACACGCAAACTTCGAGTGCCAGTGTGCGGCTTCGTCCTTAGGCACGCCTGAGAAAACAAGCTGAGCACCGGAAGCGTCACCTGGGAGATACCATCCATTCTCCTAAATTATTCGAGTCAGCAATAGTGCCGGTGCGTAGGTGGCACGCATAGATACTGCGAGCTAAGGATCGTGCGCTCACAATTGGTCCACTTGGTATGCTCCCGAGTACATCTATAGACGACTTCCCTACGCTTGCGAGGAGGACTGTTTTGTATGCGAGCCTCACGATCCCGCCTGGCTTCCCTGCCTTCTGCCTCTCTTGGACAGACAGGCCCTTGGTACTCTCAGTCGCCGGCATGCCACCGTAGGAGTGGGCAACTAGAACCACCTTTCTCCCTTGGTCCGCAAGAGTCTCGACTTCTTTCGCGATGAGAGCTGCATCATCGTACATAGTGGCGGGCGGCGTGTCTCTTCCTTTTCCCGGCGCTAGCCCAGCCGTTTCGAGATGGATAGCTTTAATATCGTATCCGTGTTTCCTGACTCCCTCGACTATATTGTCGTATACGCTCGGCAGAGCGAAGGATCCGGTGACGATGAGGATGTATGGCTTATTCGACATTTTGGACTGGGCTTGGGTTCTGCTTGAAAAATCTATTTTCCATATATAATCAAATTCAATAGGAGAATGGAATTATATGTAGAACTATGTTTGTTGTACGGTTAACCGGCAATACCTCCCCTCTTCACTTAGGGGACTGTTATACTAAATCATGACGTATTATAAATCAAGATGTCTTTACCTTCAGTGTACACTCGGGGTTCCGAATGGCCTAGCTAATGTATCCCTTTTTACAAACTGGTCACCTGCATTGATGATTAATACGTTGTGTTGCTATTCCACCAGTCCTTTGACACCGCGTACAGAAACTGCGGGGATGAGACAATGGACACGCGGCACCGTTAGTTCCTGTAATCCTCTATGCCAATTCTACTCTTAATTATGTGAGACATCTTTTAAAAATTTCAATTAGATAAGAAAATACTTGTCATATATTGCAGCGATATGTTTATACCTGCCAACCCCTATCCAGAAGCGCCTACACTGACCAAGCTTCATAGTTTGGCAGCGAAGGTATTCTTCAATGCTGAGATGGAAGGCGAGAAGAAATACTCCCCACCACGAGGGATGACCCATTTCGCAGTAAAATCAAGTTCCTGGTTTGACGCTGAAATATCTGGACTCGCTCCTACCATCTCTCGCGGAGTCCCAACTCCGATAATGGGATCAATGCCGGGGACTGGAACTGGAGGTACGGCTTTCGCCGTTGGTGGGAACATGTTGTTATTTGCCCAGGCTGGGAGTATATGAATTAGTACTCATTCTGAGGGGTGAGGTGATGACTTTTCGGTCAACTTACTCTTTTGCAAAAACTGGAATCCGTCAAATAGATTGCTTTGGTAGCAGACAAATAGTAAGCCGCGCTCTAGTTGCTCGTCGTCGGAGCTCCTCTTCGCCCTCTTTTCCTCATGCGTCACCTCAGGCCCGAAGGCAATGCCGCGTCGAATCACTGTACAATTAATTGTCAGCAGATTATGCCACTAGCGAACTCTGTTGTTTGGCGGTGTTTGACAACAGGTAGAAGAGTGGGGGATAATATATCATCCGGGTTTTCGTGATTGATAAGTAACTTCTATACCACTTACTGCGGTGTGTTTCTGTTGCCCCAGGGGGCAAGTCAGAGCGTGGGTTTGTCTTCCGGATATGTGCGGCGAAAGGGCATCGTTCTTGGTTAGTTTGATCGAAGCGGAAGTCTTCGCTATGGGCTAACGCTGGGTCGTCACGCAAGGGTGTCAGGTCGACGGGCGCACCTAGTCCGCATTAGTACATTGATTCATTCATCTGGAATGACCATCTATGATGGCAGAGAGAGGACCCTACCGCTTTTCCACCTTCCAACAAGACGAGCGCCGAGTAGTTCAGCGCCTGTGGGATCTCCGGGCGCCGGAGGGGAGGGTACGTCCTTCAACGCATTCGCCTCTAGGAAGGCGTTGAATTCGGGGACAAGCTGCTTTAGATATCGGAAGGCTAGGAAACTTCCATCTAGAGCCCATGAAGGGCGTTTCACGCTGTCGCCCTCACGGCCAAGGAGAATGATACCTTGGCGGACCGGATTCTCGTTCGGCTCAGATGTGACGCCCGCATCGACGTCTTTGACAGCTGGTTGTGAGAGTCCATCATTGAAGCCAAAGCTGCAAAATAGCAGTTAGTACGGAGATCTAGAACGATATGGTAACATAGAGTAAAACTTGCTGTTCGTGACCACTCTCAGCACCAGGTCTAGTGTGACCTGCGAGTAGAGTGACTTCTTCGATCGTCGCATCCCTACGATCAACCCGGAATATCCCCTTGATTTTATCAAGAGAATTCTGAAGAACGAGTTTGCTGTTGGCACAGACCACGATTACCCCATGAATCTCTGTCTTGAATTTATCATCCCAGAGTGTAAGGTCGTCACCAAGGCCCGAGGTGTCCTTCAGCATTCCATCCTTGAACCCAGCATCTCCAATATCGTCGGTAATGCCCAGCTGAGGTGAGAAGATATGTTAGCTCGGTTAACACCATCAACTGCATAGTCCATTGACTCACTGCCTCGAGACCCGTCTGTGAGAAGGCGATGTTCACCGCACTGTTCTCGATTAAAGGGAATGGCTTCCCATTCTTGCGAGCCTCTTTCTTTCCGTGACTAAGGGTCTGGTGGAATGCTTTGGCTTCCGTCGTAGTAGTGATTAGGGGAATTATAGACCTCAAGTGCTCGCGGAAAGGGGATGCTTGGCCGGCTTTGATACGGAAGAAGAGGAAACTCTCGTTCTTCTTCCCCAGCCCCTCCCTATTCGTTGAAGTCAGCTAGTTCTGTTATATTCTGTCACAAAGAGAACTTACAATATATCGCCTTGCACATTATTAAGGTCAAGAGGACTTGGGGTAGCCATGATATCAGTGCGGTCGGTAGCAGATTTGATAACCTTAGCTAAGATTTGCTTGAGAACGTTGAAGTATGAAGAACTGTCGAAATACCACAGTATTTATCAGAGCTTTTTAAGTTTCTTAGTCTTTTAAGATCTACTAGATCTTTGACCTATAAGGCACTACAGCTTTATACTCGTGCTTATAGTCCTACACATCTATAACTATGCTGATATCGGTCATATAGGTGATTTTGACCGCCGCTTTCTTTAATCCTTTCAAGCCTTGTTGCAAAGAGTGGCTGATATCTTCAGCCATGGCTTCCCGGTAGCGGCTGACTCTGAATCTACTGTATCCAATCAATGGCAATATAGATATGCTATATCCTTGAGTTAATCTAGGGCATCCTATTAGCAGCATGGGACTACCTCGGCGCCTCTGTGACTTGTAATATCCATTTCACTATATGTGATACTGCTATAGAAATGAAGTACCTGGTCGATCAATTGCAGGTTAAATCTGACGGCATGGCTGGTGGGATTCTAAATATGGCAATATGAAGCGTCGGTTTGACCAATCCCATCTCACGTGTTAGGAAGATAGTCAGTTACGCCGTGTACGTGGCTCAACACCGGATATCATAGAATAATTAGCCGTGAGTCTAAAAGCCCCTTCACCCTCAAGATGTTCTCTTTATTCCCTCCAAGCCATCTAGGATAATCCGTTACACTACTCTCAGCTGGTTCTGCATAATGGATTAATGAGTAGTTGAAAGGCTCTATTCAATCCTCTTCAAATTGGGCCATAGCCTGCATGGGATCACCTAATATCGATGCTAAGATCTGGAGGGAAGACTAGAACCGTCAGACGAATGCGAGCGCCGAGTTTTGTGACTACCAGAGCGTGACAGCATCCAACGTCAGCAGTTAGACGTGAACGGCGGTGTAAGCACGACAGGGGAGTCGAGACTAGGCGCGCATAGCCTCATAGGGCTGAAGTAGGACCGGCGGTCAAATTATTGTGTCATTCATCCACTCCCGAATAGGCACATAATAGAGTCCTTTCGTGTAGCACAAAGAACTACAGTATCCAGTTATGTAAGCCACAACGAACTCGGGCAACTTTTTACGAGGAGGGACATTTCTGCGCCACAAAGCTGGAGACGGCTTCGGGCTTCTACCCAATAGGATCATTCTCACTGGTCAGCAGATAAGAAAATCATTTAAACAGGCAGCCAAGAGGACTTAGTAGAACTTCCCAGGTCGTGGATCACGTAAACTACGCCCTGCCTACCGCTAGTTTCCGTATAGTATTCCTCATCGACCGAGTATTCCGAACTAGATTATTTAGTTCTATATCCCTACGCTGCTAAAAATATCCTCTAGAATAGCACAATCGGGTTTCTGTCTCTTTGCAAAACTCGGGACTTCCAGAGCTGAAATGCTAGAGTTAGCGCGCCAATATAATATACTAACTAATGGATCAACTCTCCAAGAGACTTTTCATAAAACCTACTAAACGACTTCAAACTTGAATAAGAGCCTGAGGCTACCTTACTGACAAGGAGCCTACTATTATTTGGGAAAGTATTCTTATCATGGTTTAAGTTGGCCAATTAAGAGTTGTTAAAAGGTTTCTGCTGCACGTATTAAGGTAGTTAATAAATAAAATGACCAACTTCGGTGTAGGCGTTTTTGCTAACTAAAATGCCGGTTCTGCGGCGCTATATAGGCAGGTCCTGTCTGCTAGCTGCCTGCTGCTTCGTTTTAGCTTCGGCGTTAAACCTTTATTAAGTATTAGTAACAGTAGCTTATAAAGTTTAAAAAAAACTGTATAAAGTGTTTTATTTTATCCGTAAAATGTATAACCAAGTTATTAAAAACTTAACTAGTAGCGTCAGTAGTAGGAGGGGGGAAACCGCTTTCCCCTAGCTCACCTACTGGATCTGGTAGAGAAATCGTCCTAGGCGGTTGCGCTGATTCGAGGGCTTTCGGGCACTCTTGTACCTGACCCATGGAATATGGAATCTCGGTCCGGCTACAATGGAGACAAATTCTACAAATCTGGAATGCCATCCAGCCAAGGCTATGAAATCCTATCTCAATGCGGCTTCCAGGCTGGTCACAAGCAATGACGCCCTCATTGGGTCTTTAGAGGGTCTGTAGTGTCTTATACTCGAGGCAATCTTTTATATTCACTCAGGCGATCTACGGCATGCGTGGTTCATATTTCGAAGATCACTTTCTCTAGCGCAGCTTTTGGGTCTTCATCTTGGACATGCACCAGAACTCCCAGTGCTAGATCCCAGGTCGAAAGCTCTACCAGCGATGATGTGGTACAGAATCGTGGGGCAAGATAGATACTTGTCACTCGTGCTTGGGCTTCCTCCGCGAACTCCAAAGAACCTCTCCTTATCGTTAATGACGAGTATACCGGATGACTGTGCAACGGGTTTGCTTGAACGCTATCATTACGATATTATGGGCTTTATGGCAGCATGATCCACGGACACTGTTTCTTCGCAAGATGATGGCTTCGTCCGGCGCATGGACTTGATGTTTCAACAAGCCACAAACAGGGTCTCGGCCGAATGGTGGCTTGTGCCAAGAGGAAGCTACGCCAAGAATGATGCGCGTGTTGATAACGACACCAACATTAGAGCCCACCTGCATACGCCTCGATTTCATCCTAGATGCGCCATGCCCCCACCTAATTTAACTACAATTGTACTAGTGCTGTCCACATCACTTACTTTTAGTATACCTACCTTAGGGCGCCACCCGAGGGTATAAAAACCGACGTAGGCACCTTTGCGAAATATAGCTAAAGAGTTATTAAACTGGATTATTGCGTCAGCTAAGTGAAATTTTCAAATAATAATATATATTATGTTTAAATAAAATTTATTTGATTTTTATAAATAATAATTAAATAAAAATATTTTTATTTTTTATATTTAAATTTAATAATAATAAATATTTTAAAATATAATAAATAAAATATAATAAAATAAATAAAATTAATTTTAATTTATTATATTTATATATATTTATTTTTATATTTAAAATATATTAAATATTATTTTGTTTTATTTTATTTTTTTATTTTATTTTTATTTTTTTATGTAATAAATTTTAAAATATAAAAATCATTTTATATTTAACATATATGTTAGTTGACTATTTTTATGTTACATATTTATCAATTTTTTTAGCTTAACACTTTTGTCTCCACCTGGTAGGCGTACTATATTTTCAAGCCTGAACAGCAATCTAGCTACTATTTTCCTACCCTAGCCTAGCGCCCTAAGGTAGTTCCCAGCAAAAGGACAATTATACCAGCATTGTAAGTAAAAATTCAACCTACTAAGCCACCTACCAAGCTACCTGCCTAGCCACTTACTTACCTAGCCACTTATCTAGCTACACAGCCTTAAATAATTGTGCTTACTTACTTATTTATTTAATTAACCTATTTATTTAAACCTACTTAGCTACACTAAGCTACACCAAGCTATACTTTTAGCTACAAATAAAGCCACAATTTCAAAATCTGTCTTTATCTCTTACTGTAATTTACTACCAATTTACTACTTTATTTACCGCTTTACTTACCACTTCATCTACTACTTTACTTATTACTTAACCTACTACTTGACCTATTACTTGATCTATTGCTTTACCTACTGCTTTACTTATTATTTCATCTATTATTTTAATCTGTCAAATAAATATAGCAAATAATTCGGTAGAAATAAGTAATCGCTATATAGGTAGGTACATGGTAAGACTTGATAATCAAACTAAGTGGGGGCATGGCGCATCTAGGATGAAATCGAGGCGTATGCAGGTGGGCTCCAACATTGAGGCACTGGGACGAATACTTGTGCAGATCAATCACTATAATCTTCTTGTGATTCTTCACTTACCCTCGCTGCTGAATCGATGTTCAATACAGAGTAGCGACCATGGCCTAATGACATGCGTCAATTCGAGTCGCGAACTTCTGAACCGGTATATCAGACTTCGCTGTATACGTGTATCGCCGTTCTGCTGTCGAATGATAGACTTTGCGGCGTTCACTTCCTGCATGGCTCTTTTATGTGCTCATATCTCTCGACACCAACAATCGGACAGAACCGACTATCTGGCTCATCAACATCTTAGTGATCGCGCAATGATCAAGGAGACTATCGAGTTAATGCTCCATACTAGCAGAACTGAAATGGACCCATCAGTTTTGCAGCGCACCGTTATGATCTTGGAATGTCTCTCAGTAATCGAAGTCGACTCAGCAATGGTGACCGATCAGACAACATCTCTTGAGGTCCTGCCTCCAAATAGAGAGCACACGCGATCGATTGTTCGCTTGAAAGTACCCTTTCTCGGTCCGGTCACCATCAGTGCAAGTGGATTTGACCTCGAATGCCTTCATGACCATCCTGCAAGTACACGACATAGAGTAACCTGGACCCAAGAAATGGATCTTCTACTCACACCTGCGGTCGATTTCGATCAGTGAGCCATCAATTTTGAATCCTTTCAACCCAATTTTACCGAGAGAACGGAGAATGCAATCAACACTGATCTCATGCAATCGAATTCAGCATTGCCTCACAGTAGCTGCTTTGTATCCCATGGCGATACTCAGACGGGAAATATCCTGCTGAACCTGACTAGTATGTAGGCTCAGCCAGAATCAAAATCGCCGGGGTTTAGGATATCCTGTCTGGAAATCTAATAGGCTCGTATGTGCTCGTTTTGCTACTCTTGAAGTGCAACGATAGTAGGCTGGTTTTGGCGACTTTATACGATACTTGAATTTCGGTAAGATAGATGATTGCTGCAAATGCAAGCTGGCAAAGTAAGCTCATTAATTACTTAACTTTCCGAGATTTTGATACTAACGGGAAGTGGTTAACGGAATAATTCATTCTTGAACGCCACCGCGTTAGACGCCTCGATCGCGTGCTAGATATGGGCAAGGATAAACAGGGATATCTCGATTGGTATCGGGATCCAATTGGCGGCTTCAATCCTGTAGGGAGGGCCATATGCACATTATCCGACAAACGATTTTTTTTTCTACTTTTTCGTTTTTCGTTTTCAGTTTTTAGTTTTTAATAATATATAAATACACCAAATGTGCAAAATTAACGCTTTTATATAATGATTTAGTTGACTTGACTGACCTGACTGACCTGACTGACCTGACTGACCTGACTGACCTGACTGACCTGATTGACCAAGTTAGGTTGACCAGATCAACTAGTTCAGTCGGGTCCAGTTAGGTCAACTAGGTCAGTCAGGTCAGTCAGGTCAGTCAGGTCAGTCAGGTCAGTCAGGTCAGTCAGGTCAGTCAGGTCAGTCAGGTCAGTCAGGTCAGTCATGTCAGTCAGGTCAGTCAGGTCAATTATAAAAAAGCAGGTAGCCCTGCGTATGTGATCCCGGTTAAAGTACAATTGTAAGTACAAGTCGTACAGTTATACTTAAGTAAGCTAAAGCTTAAATTATACTTATATATTAATTAAATTAACTAAATATAATTGCAGCATTAAAAATAGTAAATAATATTAATGTTTTATTATATAAAATTGTTAATTTATGTTGTTTAAAAAACTAAAAACTGAAAACGAAAAACAGAAAACAAAAAAGTAAAAAAGAAAATCGTTTGTCGGATAATGTACATATGGCCCACCGTTAAGGAAGGCCAGGTATACCAATACCGACAAAACTAAATTTTTCCCACTTTCGTTTTTAGTTTTTAGTTTGTAGATTTGCAAATAGCATACAACGCAATAAATCAATTAAATAAATATATATATTATTATAAAAAAATATAAAATATAATGCTAGATTTTAGTTTTTTATTTTTTTTATTATATAAATAAAATAATAATATTTATTAAATATAAAAAAGCAACTGTTGCGTAGTTAAAGCGCGACTATAGGTCGTACAGCTATAAGCTATATCGGTCGGTGCGTTTTTGGTACAGCAGTTTAAGTTATACTTTTTAAAAACATTTACATAAGCGGCCGAACCGCCGGCTGTACAACCGGACCAAGACTAGCAACTTAGCTTTCAATACTTTTTTTTAATAAAGAAAAAAAATTAGTTATTATTGTTATCGCTGTTAAGCCTATTTTGTAAAAAGTAGCAAGCTGTATAGTTTTAGCAGCTACTGAAGTGATAGTCGACCGACATATAAAGTTGGGCAAATTCAGCGTTTTTGGTGTTTTTTTAGTTTTGTCGGTATTGGTATACCTGGCCCACCGTCCACCGTCACCCTGGCCATGCATGTCTGGAGCGCTTAATCACTGGTTCATGGGCGGAGCATGTGGAGAAAATAAGCTGTACAATTATCTTCACTCCCATATTGCACTTCCTGCCTCCTTTCAACACTTATTCGCATTCAACTATCTGCGCCATTGGTCACATAACCATGGCGGCCATGGTTTCTACGCGTCCTAGCTATGCTAGGCAACGACAGTACATCTCGCTCATGCTCATACAATGATGCGACTTGTTTTTGGCGACCCTCCCGCTTGTGCATCGAAGTGTCAAAACATGGACGTGAGGCGCAGTCGATGCAGCTCAGCCCAACAAGCCCTTCAGCTGAGCTGCGCCCCGCCGGCTACCCATTATATATAAAGTCTCAAGCTTGAGCGTGAATTGCATCAAAGCCTACAAGTCGACAGATATAGACAATTCCTAGCTATAAGATACCTAGCTCGTCGCCACCGATCTTAAGTTTGCAAACTTCAAGATGCAAATCCGGGTGCAGATTAGTTCGTTTCAGGTTGATGTCGCTGGTCCTAAGCGATCAACCGATTTTGATGAGGACGCGAAGCCTGAAAAGATAATTGATCTCGAGGTTAATGGGTTCGACACTATCGTTAGCGTGAAGGAGAAGATTTTGGAGAAAGAAGATATACCGGTGCAAGACCAACGATTGATCTTCGCCGGCAAGCGACTAGACGACCGCCGGGTATTAGTAGATTATAATATCCAAGACGAAAGCACGCTAAGCGTCGTTCGCACAGTGAGAGTTTCGTCGCCGCCAGATGCATCTGCAGCTCCTATTAGCTACCCACCCGAGATAGTCTTCCCTACCGACGAGGAAGCCACTAACATCGTCGAGGAATGGCATCAACTCGCTGAAAAAGGGAACTTCGACGCAGACACTCATATCGTTGCCCCTGAAGCACATCACGCCGCCATCAGGGCTCTTGAGAAGGAGGCCATCACCTCTTCGGAATGGTTTCGCATGAAGGGCACGTACAACCTCGGATCGATCTCGGTTGATACGACAAGCCAAGCATTAGACCTGCAAGAATGGAGTCCGCAGGTTCCTGAGTGGTTACAATGGTTTATACCAGATGTCCTCGGCGATGTAGGATCGGCAGGCAAGGCGGCGACTCTGAGCCTGTTCCAATCTTATATCATCGTACAGTCTGTTATCGATCGATTCAACCGTTTGGCATCGAAAAGGTTCTCGTCCGACTATTTCAGTTTGCTACTTCTGACTGCAGACGGAGAAGCTGCGGAAGTCATCAAAATCCCAAAAGCGACGCTCGTCGGACTCAGTGAAGCTCTTCTCACTGTACTACCCATAGCGCGAGAAGAGGGCACAGGAACTGTTGTCTCTATTCTGGACTCTGTAGACTCTTTTCGCGAGTTGTGTAAATCATTTCAGATTTACCCGGACAGTGACGATGTTGTTGAAACGTGCCGCATCATCGCCTATCTTCTTGACCTTGGGCTAGTATGCTATGTTGGCTCTCATGGCTCTCGTTTCGACCGAGAACATCTTGGATATGACCAAGATAAGTTCGAGGCTGATTCCCTCGGAGGGATCGGTTTCGAATGCCGACTACACAATCTGGCTTGCCTCAGTGGGTTTTTAAATTCGCGACAAGTCTGGGTGTTTAGAATGCGCGACGGGCCGCGCGATCCGAGGTACGCGCAGACAGGCTCGGCTGTGAAGAAAAATTTGTCAATTCTCACGACCATAGATTTATTTGCCGACATTTGGGGCCCAATATACGCAGAGACGGTCGGGGCAGACAATCAATCCGTTGTTGACGCTCGCATTCAGAAGTACAATGTTGGTGGAGGCTGCATCCGCCGAGTTCCAGGGAGTCAATCCGACACAGTAGTCAAGTGCCATTGGTTTAGTTGGATGGCAGAAAAGCGTCGAAAGATGTCGCGCCTCTTCTCAGCTCCGCAAAATCGCACGCGAGATCTTACCATGTCCATGGCGGACAAGCTGCTTATTGGCGCAAATCTCGATCCTAATGAGGGTTGTACTTTCAGCCTGAAGGAGTATGAATTGAGTTACCATGAGGCTATCGGCGAGGCAGGGCCCAAGCCCTCTTCGTGGCGTTTCGACGGCGTCGCAGTGTCACTACAGCTAGCAACGCCCAAGATCGTGACGCTTCAGATCGAAGGACAATCGAAGAGGATTCCCGAGACGACAGTCAAGGAGAATGCTTGGCAGAAGTGGCACTCGTGTCCAGAACGTGCAAATCCAGCTTTCCTGAATGACTTCTATGGTGTGGAAATCAGCCACTGCACTGGCAATGCTAGAAGGGTGACTCTGCGTCAAATCATACTCATGCGCCCGGTCATGGAATTCCTCGATCGTCAGATTCCCAGCTGGAGCCGGACGCCATGGGGCGTGGATTTTGTCAAGGCACTGCAGGAGGTCGATAACGGGGCCATGATACGATTTTGGATGAAGCACGCTACGCATCGAGTTGAAGTTGGGAAGCTTGTTGCGTGTGTCTTGGACATCCTAAACAACACAGGCACGAAAGACCGGGGTTTTCAAGCCGGCCTCTTGCACGACAATCGTGAGAGCATTGTCACTATTGATTCTGAGGCTAACGACTGGGCTGGACTCCTGCGAGACTCGTATCAAACGGCAACCTATGCTATCGTCAACAAGGTGTGTTTAGAGTACCGTTTGCCGAATCACACTTGCGCTGTTTGCAACGATGAAAAGAGATACACGGTGCTGCAAACCGAACTCGTGGGGAACCGGACTACAGTGACGGATTACGTCAAGATCCAGCCATTTGGTTTGTCGTTCAAGAAGACCATCAACGATGGGAACACAGCCAGTCCACAACTCCTTGTTACTCAGACAAAGCGAAATATCTTTCAGCTCTTGGCACAGAGGCATGGCGAGGCAAGGGAGGTTATGAGAGCGCTGACGCAGACAGATGTCGGCCGCAAGCACAGCATGCTACGGTCTTCAAAACAGACGTTCGGTGGCATGAGCTATCCGCGGGAACGTATGTCATTAGCAGCGCTGGCTAGTCAAATCGTTGCCGACGAGGATACAGCCATGGGTGGATGTGCGGTCGACGATGACCTGGCAGCCATGAACAAGCTGGAGGCATTGCGGGATCACGTAGCACAGGACGGGCCATCGCAAATGGAGATTGAATTCACATTGCAGAAATGAAAGGGTTGGACCAAGTAGACTGGCAGAGTCTCTGCTTGAGGCGTTGAAGAGCGGGGATGAATTTCCATCGAGGGAGCTTGAGATGATGAGCTTTGATGAGTTGTACAGCGAGTAAAGGATGTGATTACCTACTCAGCTCAAGGTGGCGCGTCTGGTGCTGCTATGAAGCACGTCGCAGTTATCGGCAGGGCCTCGGCGACAACATGACGACCCTGCGTCGGAGTTGAAGGCCCCTCATGAAGCAGCCGACTCCGAGATATTCTTAGAGCCTGCACCGCGTATGAGAGATAACGCCCATCACTAAGAGACCAGGTCTACGGCGACAAAGAGTCGTTACTGACATCACCTTCTTCAAGATCCTCCCTTGACGACGATACAAACATCTTGATGAGGCAGCATATTTTTTATGCAATGTTTCAGTTGAGTAAGTAAGCGCTGTGACCACCTTTATGAGGTTCGAATAACGTTTGGATGGCAAACCATGTCAACTTTTGAGCACACAATCTTCACTGTCGAAGTGTGTTCTAGCAACTACTGGGCCGACGACAGCATCTTGTACTCTCAAGTCAACACCTTCGCGAGTGACGAAAGCTCTTAAACAGTGCCAACAATCAGTTGAACGCTACAAAAAGCACAGAGCGGAGCTCACGGCTCTGAGACTGGGGCCGCGACACGAGTGAAGGTTAGGGGCCAATGCGCAAGCATATTTGCGGCTGTTATGAACCAACAAGGAAGCCCCTTGTCTGGACTACCTATGTAGTTAGATGCGTCCAAACCCGGTTGATGCAAATGTACGGCTAACGGCATAATGAACCGACTCGACGAAGTTGACGTCGAGTTCAATGAGCCATAACTCGACGAACTTTACAGCGAGTTTGTTGATCCAGTCTTGCAGGCGAAGAAAGTAATAGTATATATAGATGAATGTTTTTACTATATCTGGTTACTTTTTTGGTTTCGCTTCTTAGCTATTACTTTAAGCATATATTTATTTCAATAAGTAAAAAGCACTTAAAGCATTTTAATAAGCACTTGTAATTCTTCCTATTGTTTGTTATCTGCAAATTAAGACCCCTAATTAGAATTGACTACCTGTCTCATTAGGTGATAGATTGCAGGCTTGTTACATTTTGATAGCTCCTTAATCAATTGGGTATCACACACAACAAAAGACCCAGTTAGGGCATAAGCATCTTTGAACCTAGTAACAAGGTTCAGTACGAAGACAACATTCGATTCCCTCATCACAGGCTAGTGAAGACGAGGAAACCACAGGAATAGAATCATTACCCCCAGTTAAGGAGTCTTTAATCAACCAACCCGCTTTTTACCTTTTGACTTTTAGTGTCGGCTCTGCTGTGGCTTAAGGCACCTAGCCAAAAAAAAAAAAAAAAAAGCTAACTAATAAAACAAAGGGGTTTTATATTTTTGGTGTGTAAAAGACTATATACTTTTTTCTCTAAACCTATTTAATTTATAACTATTTTTATTTCACTTTGCTCGAATGATAAGCTAACAGCACCACTACTGACGTCCCAATGATAACAATCGCTCCGAGAATTAATTTGAAATGATACCATTCCTAATCCAATAGCGTGGAACCGAGCAGAGGCGACAGCATGACGGATTAATGAATGGTAGTTATTGGGGTAGTTATTGGAATGAGAAGTCGTTACGACGAAGTTGACGAAAACAGCGGACTCTCCGATGGAGCGGTGTTGAAAGAATTTGCGATAAGGTATTAAATAGAGCGAGGTTAAGAAACCTGATCGAAGTAAGTTGTTCGTATAAGAATTTGCAAACTCAAATTAAATCTGCACCTGTCCTTTAGTGTAATGATAATTTGCGAAGTTATGAATGCATTCATTGCTCAATACTGTGAGATAAGGCTATAAGAATGAGCGACCAAGAAAAAATATTAGTTGATGATAATCTCATGTTTAGACAAGAAATAAGAAGATCTTGCACATCCTAAGCTACTTCACGACATAGGTATTAGCCATAATGAGGTGTCATCATAGTAAATTACTACAGCCCAGCGATACATTTCTCCATTCTTCAAGGAGCTTCCTGTGATGGTGTCGCAAATGAATTTCTCAACAAGTGGTCCTCAGTTGGGATATATTCCCTATTTCTAGCTCGTACTGTGCCAGCCTTGACATCGGATCCCGCATAGATTTCGGTGAAGATGGTCTTTGAAGTATGGCTCCCGTTGGGTGTTACCAAACTATGCAGGTTACCTGCGGTACCCGGAGAGCCACGCTATTAAGGCGAGGACCCTATACAGTACTCTAGAGGACTAGCCACGGCCATCACAATCACTTCTAGAGATTTGAGGGTATAGAAACGAGGATTCTGGTACAGCAATCGTACATACGTGGCGTATCTAATAGCAAAACGACCCGTTTGGCTGCTGCCGAGAGGCATGCCTGTGTAATAGAAAAATACTGCGTACTATCACTAATAGCTAATTATATGATAAAAAGAAAAACTAGGTCCTGCTGACCTAATCAACAGGTTTCCTTGTGGCACCACAACAACATGCACTAAATATAGTGTTTGCCTCCAGGGACCTGTCATTTCAAAATAAAGAGCACCCTGGAGGGGTAGTCTGTGACCCTATCATGTAGCCACCGCACATATAAATAATATTCTCGCTCTATCACTAGTCTCAACCTCTCCTTCTCATTGCTACATCCCGCACAACCATTAACAAATAGGTCTTGTTCATTCATTTTCCCGATTTGCAGTCATCATCCGGAAGGGCTATACACCATGTTTGAGCACTTCCATCGCTGCCACATCCCAGCCATCATCGTCGCAACTACAATGATGTTTGGCGGCATGTGGCCAGCCTTCGATCCGCGAGGCTCTATGCTCGAATTTGGGTTCCCCAGCCGCATTGCCAACTCCCCCGAAGCAGGTCCCGTCATGGTCATTGGCCAAGCGCGTGGCACAGTCGTAGGGCTTCTCATGTTCATATTCTACTATCGCCGCCAATTCTACCTACTCGACACGTTTATGGCAGTCACTGGTGCATATACGGGCATAATGGACAGTTACGTTGTATGGAAGCAGGGTAATCCCCGGTTTGCTCTATTTCGACTCATCATCTCTGGCTTTATTTCTGCCTTGGGCTTTTTTGGCTGGACAGCCGGCTACTAGATCCACCATCGGGAGGAAAATGCTTCGACGACAAGTAATTTCATGAGGACGAGCGACCATAGGCGCGCGGGGGGGCATAGACATGGGTGTATTTCGAGGTTGATTGGCTTATATTATTTCATATTTCCAAATTGCTACTCATCCATACCAACTCTTCACCCTTTTCGTGTACATCAAGTTAACGCTTGTATTTCACCTCCAATCCCATTGTCTTCTTAATACCAGCTCGATCTACAAGCTTGCTACTACTCCTCAGATACCTAGGTAGATACATGGTTCTCTTAGCGTAATGTGAGCACCACGGAATAGGTATGGATAATGCGTGAAGAACTCATCGCTAGTTATGGGCAGCCAATCTCTTGTAAGAACTATTAATATTCAGCTAATATCCAAGGTAGATATACAATCAAAATGAAAAGCTTACAGGTATCTAAACTTATTCATATTTCAATAGTGTTTATCCTGGCCATGGTTTATTTGGTTCTTCTATGTTGCGACCCCCCCGGATCTAAGGTGTTAGCATCAACTCCCTGAACTGCACAACCTAGAGCAATATAAGAAATAATCCGATCGTCTTTATCCGGGAATTTAAATCCCTTTTGTTTTCTTATTGTCTATGATATATTATCTCTACGGTACTTTCTTAGTAGCAACATGTATCATACTAAATTCTGTGTGCCCTGCCCTTTTCGATGTTGCATTTCTCGGCTCGTAAATTTGTTCATATTTAGCGCAGTTCAATTATTTTGAACATTCAATCCTGAAGCTGACATATCGCAGTCAATTGTGAAGACTTTTTCAAAAGATTGAGTATTACAGAAATATTATTTGGCGACAAAAACACGACTAGGGTGACCGGAACAATTATAAATACCCTCGTCGCGATTGTACATTATTTTGCACCTCAAACGAACAGCAGAAGCTACATCCTTAAACTGCCTGTGCAGAGCAATAGCGAGTTGCTTCTTGCCACGCTTTGATTAGCAAGGCAGGCATGCTTACAACAAACAACATCTACATCTTCGTCTCTGAAATGTTCACTTCCTTACACTTAATCCACTAATTACCTTCTCAATTCAATCTAACTTAACATCTACAACATTTATTTCCTCGCCAGTCACATAAAAGGCCTTTATCCTACCCTACTACATCCCAAACCTTTTCATTCAACTTTCCTACTCACTTAATCAACAGCCTCAACCCACCATATTCTGAACTTGATATGAACATCTAATCTGAACATCTCCGCTTTCAACGACGTTTCTACTAATATATTGACTGTACCTAGCCATGGATACGGAACCTAGGCCTTGCCCCTCAGGTTTGCCTAAAGCCCAGTCAATAAGCGAGGCGGAGACCTCGCCTAGAAGAACTAACAGTGAAGCCCCCAATGGTATCAATGTACAAGACCACATACACCTTCCTCAAAGTCCTAAGGTTACAGGTGATGAGAAGCCAGAGCTGGAAGTTATGCAGCGTACACAGGATGACCAAGACCTCGAAGGGGGCTACCCTCCGTCTCCTCATGACCATAGCATAAGTTTGAAGACGGTGACTGCTTCTAACTTCAGTAAGAGCAATATAGACCCCAGTCCTAATGTTGACAATATGGACGAAGAGGAATCGCTTTTCGTCTCAGATCAAAATGGGACGGGGTCAAGTCAAACCGTGGAAAGTCCTTCATTAGCCTCTATGGACATTCCAGATCGCGAGGATCCCAACAGCTCTAATGCACCCCAAGCCCTTGAGGTCAAGGACGAAATTAAGTTGGAACCTCTGGCCATGTGGTTAGTAGATAACTCATCACAGCACCTCATAAACACTGCAGACGGTCAGAACCAAAGTATGCAGCCTTATAGCTCCAGCTCCAGTCAAAATCTGCCTGGAATTCCTTCCAAATCTGAGCTAGGAGGTATAGAAGACAATGGTACGGCAGCACACACCAACGATCGCGAGGATGCAGGAGAAACGGAGACGGTTGTTTTTGCCAAATCAAAAAAACCAAAGGCGGCCAGAAAGAAGGCAGGCCCACGAGCCAAATCGGCTAAAGAATGGTTCGCCAAGGAGCCCGAAGATCCCAGAGAAGCTTTGCCTGAAGTCATAGGAGTGAAGAGAAAGCGGTCAAAAAAAGATTGTAAGACTAAAAGTTCCCGCCCTGAAAAACGAAGACGGAAGACTTCATCGACCAAAAAGGGGAAGAAAAGTCCTACAGCTACAAAGTCGATGAAAGTAATGACGGCGATGTTTGAAAATCTTCGACATTCCAATCCAATCGAGGCCCGTATGGCATTAGGTGATATGCCGGAAGAAAGTCAAATCGTAGCATCTACGAAGGAAAACCAATTTAAACAAATAATGCAAAATTTGCCGAAACATGCGACGAAACGCAGCATAAGGGGAGACAAGAAAAAGCTAGACGAGGCTACGCGGTCCTTTGGCTATGGTAAATGCGTTGCAAGAAATGGCAAATGGCAGATCAAAGGGATGAAAACCACTTTATACAGCCATCAGGTCATTGGAGCTTCGTGGATGTTGCGTCGTGAGTTTTGCCAAGACGGTCCGCGGGGGGGCATTTTAGGGGATGAGATGGGTATGGGAAAAACCCTCCAGGCGCTCGCCTGTATTGTTTCCAACAGGCCCACGTCTGAAGACCTCAAGACGTGGAGGCCTTTAACGCTGATTGTAGCCCCAGCTACGTCCCTCAAACAGTGGGAGGGAGAGATTCGGAAACACGCCGAGGAAAAGTACATTGGCGGAGTTTTTCAATACCGAGATATTAAAAAGCTCCCCCTTGAAGTTGTGGAGGGTTTTAATGGTATCATGTGAGTGTTAAGAATAGATCAATTAAAGCAAGTACTAACAACTGGTTTTATAGTCTTGCTAGCTACCACGAAGTATCTAGACAATTCCCAAGCAAGAAGCTCCGGACTCAAGTTCAAAACTTTTGTGGAAATGCAAAAGCGTGGAAAAAGAAGTGGGATAGCAATCTCGGGGTACTATTCAAGGTACCGTTTTGGCGTGTGATTCTCGATGAAGCACACTCAATCAAAAACAGAGAGTCTCAGAGTAAGTTCGTCTATAACTCCGGCTACTAGAGTGACTGAGCGCTGTCATGGCCAAGGTCCCAGAATTGATAGCGTTCAATGTTTGCTTTACGACGATAATGTTGTGGTTCTGTTTCGTGACTAATACTAACGCCGTGTAGTGTCAATCTCATGCCAAAGCCTAATCGGGCGGAACCGCTGGGGGATGTCAGGGACTCCAATCACCAATTCCCTCGATGGTATGAGAGCTAAGCGGAGTAGCGATGAACAGTGTTCCATGCTAATATGACATAGAACTCTACCCCTATTTAAAGTTCCTTAAGACAAATTGGGTTGGAGACCTCCGTGATTTTCACTATCTTTACGCGAACAGTGGAGATGTAAGCCGCCACTTGTCTAGTTATCTAGTATGTTCGCTCCGGCTAACAGAGAGTAGGATCAATCAGCAGGTCGTCTCGATGCAATTATGAGCATACTTATGCTGCGAAGGTTCGACTACCTTCTTAAACTTTTACCCAGTTTCTTACAGTTAATAGGACAATGGCGGATACTTTCATGGGTCGACCACTTTACGAAATCCCTATGTGCCATATTTCTGTGAGACGAGTTCGTCTTACAACGGAGGAGCGAGTAATTTACAGGTGAGAAATGTAATTACTTAGTACTCGTGGTTTACTAATTAATCCAAAGTGTTGTTGAATCTCGATTTCGAGCAATAATCAATTGGATACTACGACAACACCCAGGTATCCGTCTGCAAGACCTCCCCATCTACCTTGTCTTTTTACTGCGACTCCGCCAAGGCGCAGCGCATCCGTTTCTACTTGAACCGGTATTGAAGAAGACATTGAAGCCCGGAGATCTTTTCGATATCAAATCACGTCTTCGGGAAGTAGGTGGCAAGAAGGCAGTTTTCAAGCAGATCGGGAAGTGGTGTGGCAAGAAGGCAGCTGCTGTCAATGGCGCAACTGAACAGGTTCAAGAGAACGGGCAGGATTCTTTTGGTAACAGCCAATTTGGCTACGAATTCAACATGGAAAAGCAGTTGATTATCGCTCAAAAATCAAAGGAGACAAATGTGTGTCGGATCTGCTACGAAGAACCTCTTGACGGCTGCGTAGCTCAAGTGAGTTGAGAGTATACCAAGTGACCGGGATATTTTACTAATGGAATTTCGTAGTGCGAACACCTTTTTTGCAAGGATTGTCTCGACGACCACATCCGGAGTGAACGCCGGGAGGGGCGCGTAATACCCCGGTGCCCTGAGTGTGACAAGTCATTAACTGAATACGAATCATTTGAAGAATCTGATTCTGAGTATTCAGATATCGAAGATTCGATAAGTAAAAAAAGATCTCGTAAGCCAATCCTTATGCAAAAGCAAGGCCGCGATAGTTTCAAGCAGCATCCAAAGCTAAAGAGATCACAATCAAAATTCTTGCTACAATGCGACCAGGCTTATCCTCAGCCTGTAGTCCCAAGTTCTAAGACGGTAGCCGTCAAACAAGCTATCCTCAGATGGCAGTCTGAGGCGCCCGATGACAAAATCATCGTGTTCATGGAATTCAAGCTGACTGGCGCAATCCTTGGACGTATGTTGGAGGCGGAGGGTATTCACTTTCTTTACTTCTTCGGGGATATGACTACAGTAGCAAAGCAGAATGCCATTCGAGGGTTCCATGAGAGGAAGGACATTAAAGTTATGGTATGTTTATAAGTGAAATCAGTACGGTAGGTTTCACTAACGATCATTAGGTGGCTTCTTTTCGATGCGGCTCAGTTGCACTCAACTTAACTTGCGCCAACAGAGTCATTCTAGTTGATCTATGGTGGAATTATGCTATTGAGATGCAGGCCTTTTCAAGAGTGTTCAGGATCGGTCAGACCAAGGAAACACACTTCCTCCGAATTATCGCCCAGAATACTATTGACAACCGACTGGAAGCAGTCCAAGAAAGAAAACTAAAGAATATCAACCGAGCTTTGAAGCCTGGTGAAAAAGAGCAGTTGTCTGCGGAAGATATCGCATCACTTTTCGGCCACCTCACAAAACATGAGGATGGAACTTTCGAGATCTTACCTGATTGTGAAGACGATGCTGAAGTGGATGAGACAGAGGAAGCCAAGGTGGTTGACGACTAAGCTCTTACGCCGGGTTGCTATTTTCCTCTTTACGGTAGAAGGAAATCAATTCACCAAAACCCAACATCAAAAAAAAAAGGGGGGACAAAAGGAGAAGAAAAAATGAAAATGAAGAAAATAAAAGAAGGCGCGGAGAGTCCCCGAGGGCACAACACATCTGCCTTCTCGTATCACATATCGTATTCTCTTAATTATTGCCCTAATACTCCACGATACACACGTCAGCTAGATATTAACAAATATCGGTCTATAGATATAACACAATTACAGCCTGCGTTGCACTACTAGATAGATTAATTAATTACGAAGATTTTTACACTGACCGAGCACACACCATTTAATAAGTAGTGATGCCCTCATGTTTCCTAGCCTCTCGTTATAATTCTATTTGTAAAGATCCATACGAGAGAAACTCCAAATTTAGAACTCAACAGATAATTATTATATTGATGCTAGCATTTTAGCAAACATTTACAAGAAACAACATCCGTAGCGAATTGTTAACTAATGTTCCATCATATTTTTTATTGCCCCTGGCAGCTTGTGTCTCTCAATATTGAGTTCACTAAACTTTGGAAAAGATTCAAATCTCTCATGACCTTGTACTGCAGCATCCTTGGCATCCATTTAGGTTAAAAGTATATATTTTCGCGGTCCATGATTGCAAGGATGAATAATTGGTCTTCCTCGTTTCATATGTGCTAACCAGTTAACTGGAATGCGGTCGCGGGGTGGCTGTTCTGGAGTTATGATCAGCCAATCTTTATACCATGCGCATGAAGATATAAACGATCTAGAAGTTTTCATTGAGCTAGTACTTACGGTGAGCGGCTTAACTTCACTTCGATACTATTTAAACTATGATGTCTTTGAATTTTGATTTTGAAGAAGTGATTATGATCGCTTTAGTGTTGAGAATAGGATGCGAGGTTGTCCGAAAATGTATGAATTCTTGGCATTTTCTTCCTGCATGGTTTAGTTTCGTGTAAGTTTTTCAATCGTAAGGGTGTTACAGTCAAGGTCATAATTTCATGGGACTCAATTGTCAGCAAAATTCTCAACAGCCTCAAAAATGAGATGTCGCTTAAATAATATTTATTTATATAATAAACGAGGAAAGAGATATTGGAGGAACTGTTGAGGGCTACTTATGATGACTGAAGCTGAAAAAAGTGCGGAGCCCAAGACAAGTGACGATCCAAGCCTAACCCCGCCCGCGCATTCAAAGCCAATGCTCCAACAATCCATTAATGACTCGGAGCAGCTCCTGTGACTACGGTAACCATACTTCCATCTTCACTAATAAAAACAGTTATCGTCATCAAATAAGACGCAGCACTATGGCAACTAAAACCGACTCAAAAGACGTCGTCTCGCTCCTGAAGACCCTCATGAACATCGAGAGCACGAGCGAGAAGGAGCTCGAGATCGGGCAGTATCTCGCAGACTACATCCAAAGCCTAGGCTTCACCGCCGAGCGCATCCCCATCGCACCCGACTCCACCCGGCACAACGTCTACGCCTACCTGGGCGCGGCGCGCAAGGCGCGCCTGCTCGTGACGGCGCACATGGACACGGTGCCGCCGCACATCCCGTTCAGCCTCTCCGACGACGGCGACGTGGTGCGCGGGCGCGGGGCCTGCGATGACCTGGGCCCCATGGTGGCGCAGATCTTCGCGGTGCAGGAGCTGCGCGCCGCGGGCGCGTTGAAGGAGGGCGACGTGAGCTTCCTGTGGGTCGTGGGCGAGGAGAAGGGGGGGCCGGGCATGATCGCTGCGAATGACATGGGGCTCGCGTGGGAGGCTGGGCTCTTCGCTGAGCCGACGGAGGGCAAGGTCGCGAAGGGACATAAGGGGAACCTCGTGTTCGAGGTCGTCGCGCGCGGGAAAGCTTGGTAAGTAACGCCCGCCGGATTCACTTACAATATCAATTTGAGAATGTAGAGCCAGGAAAAGAGTAAATGTTGACTGGGATATGGGATGCATGAAGCCATTCTGGATACCCGCACCTAGGCAAGAGCGCGACGCTGCTGCTCCTCAACGCGATGAATGACCTCGGGGCAGTGGAGTGGCCGGTGTCTGACCTGCTAGGCCCGACGACGCTGAACATCGGCAAGATGGAGGGCGGCGTGGGCTACAACATCCTCGCCGCCGAAGCCAAGGCGCTCTGCAGCATCCGCGTCGCCAAGGACATAGAGGGCATTAAGAAGACCGTGAGAGAGGTCATAGATAAGCACCCCGATGTCGAGGTCGACTTCAAGTTCCAGTACCCCGAGATGGTGCTGCAGTGGGAGTTCGAGGGCTTCGAGGCCGAGCCGATGGCGTATGGCACGGACATACCGAGATTACGTGGCGACCATAGAAAGGTGCTCTATGGTCCGGGCTCGATACGTGTCGCGCACGGTAAGGACGAGTATATCCGTGTTAGTGAGATCATGGAGGCGATTGAGAAGAACAAGAAACTCATATTAGAATTACTGAAATAAGCGAAACTCAATAAGATAGGAGGCTTGTTTTTACCCCTTGTTCCTACAGAGTTTACATAGGCTTATGTACTGGAGGGCAGAACATGGATAGACATAAAGACAAAAAAAAGAAAAATTGTAACCAACTTCATAGTAGATATTACGAAAAAGAGAACTCCGAATCGGGGAATCGAACCCCGGGCTTGACGGCACTTCAATGAGAGCGTCAAATGTTAGCCACTACACCAATTCGGATAGGAACGTTGGTTGATGGTTGGGCTTACAAATTCCACTATAACGAGGAGGGGGCTAGCCCCACCAAGTTCTAGCCCCTCTCCACAGTCCCGTGACGATCAAAGAAGCCATGTGATAAACACGTTATGTGGGCTTAACGTAATTTCGCAGTTTAAAAGAACTGCCGATCTACCGACATGGTATATGGCATGTCTCAGCCCTATCTAAACGAGTAGAGTTGTCTCTTTATTTTGAAATATACGATTAGGTAGAATATTCTAAGGGTGTGAAACCTACCTAATATCTCTCTAGGCCAGATGATTGGGTCCAACTATACAGTATACCGACATAGCTGGCTGACCGCCTGGAATTTTCGGGTGATTACCGCTGCTTTTGCTGACATCACTGTACATACAATGGCAAGGGGCTTGAGAGTTACCATGCTCACAGCACATGCGCTGCCTAATCAACCTCTTCAGGCCCCTGGCAGTCCCTGATGCTAAGGAGTCCGGCACCGGGGCTGCGGGTTGAAATCACCCAATAGCAACATGTGCAATTCCTATCAATGCATCGATGCAGATGCAGCTACGCTATCTAAGCAGCCCCTCAGTGGGGAAGTTGTCAAGGTCTTTGCATATACATATACAGTAGCAAGTAGATAAGTTGTTAGAAATAAGCCTTCTGGATTGATCAGATTGATTGGTCTATTATTGTTGTTGTTGTGTCACCGCTGTTCTGAGAGATTTTTCTCTAGCATACAAAATAAGTACATAAGTAAAACCCCTTGAAGCAAAAAATATTTTCTTTTAGTTAGATCTTTTTAGTACCAAAATATAAAGTTTAATTTACTTTTTATATTTTTAATACACTTTTGTAAAACTAAGCTTTTAAAATATTGCTTTAATTAATATAAAAAGTTTAAAATAAGCTTTAAATTAGTTTAGTAATCGTTTTAAAAATATTAATAGTAAATTAACAAAAAAACTAGTTAATATTTAAACAAAAAAGCAGTTTAAAAATATATTAACTTTTTCTGTTGATTTTTTATTGCGTTTTTAAATGTTTTAAATAATTTAAAACAATTTAATAATATAACAAAATAACAAGTATATATATTTAAATAAATAAGCGATATAATAAAATATATACTATTTTTTTAACTTTTTATTATATTTTTAATTGATTTAAAAATTATACATTAGTTTTAATTTATATTAATTAATTTAAAAGCTGTAAAATTATTTTTAAAAGTATTAAAATCGATTTAAAAACTATTAATTAGTTTTAAATTAATAACTTGTTAACTTTTTTTTTTTAAAGTTTTTTTTTAAAACTTTTAAATTTTTATAAATAGCTTTTTTTATTTATTTTGTTTATAATTTTTTTTTTATATTAATTAAATTAAATTGTTTTAAAAAGCTTTTTTATTTTTTTTTTACAAAGTTTTTTATAAATTTATTTGTAATTATTTTATTTATAAATATATATTTAACTTATAAATATTTTTGTTAAACTTTTTGCTTTAATTAATAATTATATATATTAATATGTTTTAATTTAATTTTTAAAACTGCTATTTTTTTGTTTATTAGTTTTATTATTTAAAAGTTATTATATTAAATTGTTATATAGCTTTTTTTTAATTTAAAACTTAGTTTTTTAAAAAGTCAGCTTATAAATAAGCTTTTTTTTAAAACTTGTAATAATATTAAAAGTTTTATTTTAATTATTAAAATAATAACAATATTTTATTTTATAACTTTTTAATTTATTATATTTTTAAATAAAATTATTATATAAGCTTGTAAACTTTTATAATTTAAAATATTATTAATAAAAAAAAAATTGCTAGCTATTATAAAATCGTTTTTTGTTTTATATTAAAAAATATAATATTTTATTTTATATAAATAAAAGATTATTTTATTAGTAACAACGTAATATTTAAAGCTTAAATTTAAATTAAATTAAGTTAGCTTTAAAGCTATAAAAACAATATTAGATCGAATTATTATAACAATATATAAAATCGATCTGATTTTTTTTTAATAAAAATATATTAAAGCTTAATTTACAATTTGATTATAAAATAAATATTTTTATATTTATATAAAAGTTTTTAATTTAATAATAAATTTATTTAACTTGTTAATTTTTTCGATATAAAAAATTTATAAAAGCTATAATAAACATTTTTTATAGTTTTTTATTATTTTTATATTTAAAAACTATTATAAATTATTACTATTAATTATTTAATATTTCTTTTAAAAAAACTATATAGCAGTTAATATTATTTTTTTTTGCTTTTTTTTATAAGCAACTATTATATTGTTAATATAAATAAAAATTAAAATGTTGTTTTTAATATAACAGTAAAATTTGTAAAAAATTAATAAAAATTTTATTTTTTTTAATAAATTTATTAGTTTTTTTTGTTATAAAAGTAATAATTTTTATAAACTATATAACATTTTAAAAAATTATAAAATTATTAAAAACTTTTTATAATTTAAAAATATTTTTATATAAATTTTTTTATTTAATTTAATATTTATAAAAATATTTATAACATTATATTATTTAAATTTAAAATTAAATTTAGCTGTAATAATTATTAAAGTTTTAAAAAACTTTTTAGTTAAAATAAAAATATAAGTTTTTTTTTATTTGTTAAAAAGTTGTTAATTTTTATAAACTATTAGTTTTATTTTATACTTTTGAAAATTTTTTTTTTTATTAAATTTATATATATAAACTTATATATAATTAAAAAAAAGTTTTTTTTTTGTTTTAATAAAGTTAATTTTTATTTAAAACTTTATTTTTTTATAATTAATTAAATAAACTTTTTTTATTTTAATAAATAAGTTTTTTATTAAATATATTTTTAAATTTTTATAAAATTATAACAATAATAGTAAATTTTTTTAATTAATTAATAGTTTTTTTTTTTTAATTTTGTTATTAATTTTTTTAATAAATTAACTACTTTTTTTTTATTATTTTGATTTTTTTTAAAACAGTAATAAAAATGTTTTATTAGTTTAATTTTTATAATTTTTATAATTAATTTATTATATATTTTTATTATAATATTTAAATATTTAAAATTAAATATAACTTTTTAATAGTTTTTATAAAATATTATTTTAATATAAAAATTAAATTTTTAATTTTTTAAGTTTTTAAAAAAATTAATTTTTTAATTAATTAATTTAATAAAAATATAAAAAATAAGTTATAATATTATTTTATATAAAAAAATAAAATAAAGTTTTTATAACAAATTTAATAAAAAATAATTAAATTTTTTAATTGTTATTTTAAATATTTTTTTATTTTTTATTTTTTATTTTTTTTTTATAAATATATTTTTTAAACTAATATTTATTAATAAAAATATAAATTTTTTTATTTGTTTATATAATTTTTTAAAAATTAAATTAAAATTTTTTTTTTATTTAAACATTTTATAACAAGTTTTTTATAATATTTAAATTTATATTTAAAAAATTATTTTTTAAAAAAGTTATATTATTGTTAAAAATAACTTTTTTATTAAAAATAACATTTTTAATTTTTATAATTTTATTAATTTAAAAATATTAAATATAATATATATTAAAAGAAAAGTAGCTAATAAAAAAACTTATAAAAGTTTTAAAATTAAATTTTTAATTTTTTTTTTTATTTTTTTTTAATTTATATAATTATTATATATATTTTATAATTAAATATTTTTAAATATATTAAATAAAGTTTATAATTGTTTATTATTTTATTTTTTAATATAACAAAAAAATAAAAACATTTATAAAAAAACTTTTAATTTATAAATTATTTAAATATTTAATTATAAAAATAAATTACTATTTTTATAATTTTAAGTTATAAATATTAAAGTAGTTTTATATTTATTTTTATAGTTTTAGCTTTTTTTTTAATAAATTATTTAATATATTTAATATTTTTATTTTATATTTATATATATAATATAAAAAGTTTTATTTATATATTGTATTTTTTTTAAAGCTATTTTTTAAAAATTAAGTTTTTAATAATTTTTTTATTTATTTTTATTATAGCTACTTTTAATTGTTAATATATTTTGATTTAATTTAAAAAATATAATAATATTTTTTAAATATAGCAATAAAATCAATTTTTAAAATAATAATTAAAACAAATATTTAAAAATTAATTTATAATAAATATAAAGTTTATAAAACTTTTATAGTTTTTTATAAAAATATAAAAATCAATAGTAATTTTTTTTTTTATTTTTATAAATATTTTTTTAAAAAATTTATTAATTTATTTTATAATTTTTTTTTTTATATATTTTTTACAGTTTTTAATTTTTATTTAATTATTTAATAATTTTTTAATTTTAACTTTAAAAATTTAATTTATTAAATAGTTTAAAAACTTAATATTAAAATGTTTTAATTATAAATATTATTTAATTAAATTTTTTTTTAAAACATTTTTTTTTATATATAAAGTTATAAAATTTTTTTTTATATAAAAAGTATTATAATTAATTAATAAAAGTAAATATTTAATTATAAATTAATTAAATTAATTTTAAAGTTTATAAAAAATCGACTTATTAAGTTAATATAAAATATTATTTATAAACTTATTATTTTATTAAGTTTTTTATTTATTTAATATTTTTAAAAATATTAAATTAATAATAATTTTTTTAATATAAGCTATATTATATAGCTTTATTACTTTTAATTTTTTTAATTTTTAAAACTTAATATTTATATTTTTATAAACTAAAATTAAAAAAATAAAATTTTTAATATATATATATT
>MU378250.1:0-84000 GCA_022495175.1 Hypoxylon argillaceum | reverse complement strand
ATATTTAAACTTTTAATATATTATTTTATTATAAATATTTATTATTATTTAAAATTATTTAAAAGTTATTAATTTATTATATTTAAATTATATTTATTTTTTTTTAATAAAAAAAACAAAAACTATTTAAAAAACTTTATTTTAAATAATAAAATATTTAATATTAATTATTATTTTTTTAATTATATTATTATATATAGTTTTATTAATAATTATATATTATTATTGTTTATTATATTTTTTAAAAGTTTTGTAAATAAATTTAACCTTTTTATAAATATTAAAAATAAAAACTTTTTTATTATTAAAAATGTTATAATAAAATTTATTATTATTATTTATAATATATTTTATATAATTTTTAAATAAATTTTAAAAGTTTTAAAATTATTAATATAATTTATTTTATTTATAATTTATTTATATTTATAAACAAGTTTTATTAGTTTATTTTTAATAAATTATATTTATTATTTAATTTCTTTATAATTAATAATAAATGTATTATTATTAAATGTTAATTATATTATTTTAATATATTAAAATTAATTTATTTATTTAAAAGTTTTTAAAAATTTATTATTTTTTTAACAGTTAAAATAAACTTTAGTTTTATAATAAATATAATATTAGCAATAATTTTAAAAACTAAATAATATTATATATTTTTTAAAAAAAAAACTAAAATTAAAAAAAACTAAAAAATAATTTTAACTTTTTTAATTAAATTAATATTTTTATATAAATGCTTTTTATTTATTACTTTTACTTTTTTTATATTTATTACTTTATTTAATTTATAATAAATTTATTATTTTAAATATATAATAAAATTTATTTAACTATTTTAGCTATTTATTAATTATATTATATATATTAATTATTTATTAAATTTATTTATTTAAATATAAATATAATTTATAACATTTTATAAAAAAATAAATCAATTATTTAAATAATTTATAACATAATAAATAAAGCTTTTTAAATTAATATAAATAATTTATAATTTATAATTTCATTATTTTTTTATAATTTTTTTAATTGTTTTAAATATTTTTTTATTTCAAATTTTAAATTTTAGCTATAATATAAAAAAAGTATTAAAAATAACTTTTTTTTAAAAAAATATATTAAATTTAAACTTTATATTTTAAAATCACTATATAAATTTAAAAGTTATTTATAAAGTGTTTATTTATATAATTATTTAATTATATAAACAATAATTTATAATAGTTAATATAATAGTTAAAATTAATTATATAAAAAAATTTTATTAACTAAATGCTTTATATACACATTTAAAACAATACAAACAATATTGAAGCTTTACATCAATTATTAAAAAGATCACTTGCAAATGCACCAAATCTGACACTTTCTGACCTATTTCCTAACGACATACCTACCGACTTACCTATGTTAACATCTCCTCTTTGTTGAATTTTTAATTACTTACAGCGTTATACGCTTCATGTATAATATCAAATATACTTTTACCTCATTAAAAATAATTAATCAAATTTATGATTAAAATCAAAAATGCATATCATCTCCTTATGTACAGGGGTATTTACCCCGCCGCCGGCAGCCTACTTCTACTGTTAGAAATATAGGGGGTAAATTAGGCCCTGTAATTTGACCCCCAAGGATCTAACCAGAAGGGGGTCCCTACCCATTTTGTATGCTAGAGAAAAATCTCTTCGAACAGCAGCGACAAACAACAACAACAATAATACACCAATCAATCTGATCAATCTAGAAGGCTTATTTCTAACATCTACCGATGCATGACTAACACCACACTAATGCACAATGCTAACAGAACTATTTCTTCCGGAGTTTCCTCAGGGTTCCGGCTGGCACTTGGCTGGACCTCTCGGCCACCTGTGCGAGGGTAGGGATCTCTGTAAGTAGTGTATTGAGCTCTACCTGTCTAGAGTCTCTATCTAATAGACTCGCGGGGCGAGTCTATTGGTGAGATTTACAGAAGTAGGCCGAGCCGAGCCGGTTTCCACTTTGGACATAAAGCCACCGTACTCGGACGTGTAGCTGCTGACTGTTCTAACATAAGCACCTTCATTCACGATTCTTTCCAAGCCTTTACTCTGCATGGGTAAAGCAATCTCACTCGATTCTACTATGTGCTGCTAAGCAACAACGTTTCGGTTGTTTTCTTCTAGCTTCTTTGTTCAATAAACACACTCTAGCCTCTTTCTAAGACCACCACTTTGGACGGATGGCTCCCATTTGGTCGAACCAACCATTGAAGGGAGTTTTCATCACCCTTCACATTCTTAGGACTCTTGTCATTTTACCTTTTCTTCTGATTCGCTATGCGCCGAAGTCAACTCGCCCATTCCCAGAATGGAGCTTGAAACAATGCGTCATCAACGCCCTCGTCAGACAGCTCCTCGTTTATTGTACCGCGACTCGATCAACAGGAATGTCAATTGTTGATTCAGATCACAAGAAAACCAAGGACCGATACGCTCTCGCAGAGCCGACAGATGCGGACACATACTCCGGTAGCTTATCGCCCAATGTAGCCCAGCCAGCCCCCGTCGGCGGTTTGTGGTATCCGGCTCCAATCCCAATAGGGTCGTCGAGCGAGGAGAAAGTCGTGCTATATTTCCCCGGTGGTGGATTCGTTCTGGCATTTGGGCAAGAAATGTACGGAAAGCCTGTTTCGAAGGCTATGTCCAAATACCTCGGAAGCCGGACATTTTTCGCACAATATCGACTTTCCACCGACGACACGACTCGGTTCCCCGCTGCTCTACAGGATCTCGTTACCTTTTACACCTACATCTTATCCTTAGGAATCAAGCCGGGTAACGTCATCTTGTCTGGAGACTCTGCCGCAGGGAATTTAGTAATTGCTTTGCTGAGATACTTAGAGGCCTCACCGAAACTGCCATTACCTAGAGGCGCAATAGTCTGGTCCCCTTGGGTGCACGTCACGCCTCATGCTGATGCAGAGTACGCAGTGAGCAGAAATGCGGCTAGCGATTCCTTGACTGCACCATTCCTGCAGTGGGGTGCCATGTCTTATCTCCCAAAACACGAACCTACCCCGGAAGAGCTTGCTTATATTTCGCCATTGCATCACCCATTTCGCACGAGAGTTCCATTGATCATCCAGGCCGGTACAGGTGAAGGGTTTTACGACACCATCAAGGAGTTTGCAGATGAGATGGTTCAAATAGAGGATAATCCAGTGAAATTTCTGTCAACGGACTTCATGTCACACAATCTGATTATGGCTTATGATGGGCTGGGTCTGGAAAGTGAGGTAGAGAGCGTGCTCCTAGAAGCTGTCAGCTTCTTCGAGCTGTGACCTACATACTACCACGAAGACCAGAACTTAGGATAGGAATGTTTAGAAGAGGACCTAATAAAAATGATTTGGTGGTGGGTTGAGAGAGATCACGGCAGGTGGCCAAGGTCGTTACTTGGCGACGATTGAGTTATGGAATTTGATTGTGATCAACGGTTCTGAGATAGCAATGTATTCAAGATACGACATGATATCAGAGTTTCTAGCAGACTATTCGCTCTCAAGATGAAGCCGTGATTTCGTAACTATAAAGCACCATTATAGCCATACTAGAGTACGAATATAATAGAGTATTTTACCTCGAATGCGAGTTCCGTGATACCGTGGCTAGTCCAAGTCCAAGTTCTATCGCTAAACATTAACTAATCATAAACTCTCTTAGTCCTGTGCTATAAACATAGTTTATCAACTATCAATGATCAAGCATACATTAAACCGTGTTCATTTTGTCGTAACATGAGTTACCCCTAGCCCCACGATAAGTAGCCTATGTTGTTTAGTCCATGTAAGTAACAGTCCCAAACTGTACCCCTCTATCATACCGATACAATGATCCCGGGTCATGGGGAAGCGGGATTTATGAATAACCTACCTCGAACGATCAAGAAACCTTGATTCGTCGGCAGCAATTTGTGCGACTTTATTGGCCTGAGCCAGAATCCGAGCAACAATCATCATCGCAATCAGTTTGTTCCCCAGAAAGATTGCGCCGGAGTCGTCGAGATTGTGCTCAGTACCCCCGTTGCATTTCGTGCGGTGAATATAGCGGCGGGTGTGAGAGATCGGGAAATCATCACCAGCAAGTTCTTTGATCAGCTTGATGTATTTCTCTTCATGAAATGCTCCGGCGTGAGCCCAGATTTCCGGTAGGCAAATAAAAGGATCGACAACACCATTCTCAACAATTCCAACAGCTCAAGTTACTTCAGGAGGATAAAATCAATAAAAAAATGTCACGTGATGGCTCACTGGCTCACAGTGATCCCGGCCACCACTAACTGACCTCATATTTCCTATGTCTATACAACTCTTATGTTCTATCTCTAGTCATTTGGTTTATAGTTCCTTAGCTATCAATCTTACTTATTTGTTCACCATATGAGTTGACTACTACTCAGACTTCTATCTCTATATAGTAGTGGGAGCCCCTGAAGGCCTCCCTAGCGAACACCAGTTGATTGTTGGTTCAGATTAGCAAGTATATAACTTTCGAAGGAAGTAAGTCAGAAGATAGTAGCAAATAAAGTGACACTATAGATCAATATTCAGCTTAACGAGGGTCTAGATTCTATGCTTCTTTACTTCTGAAATTATCGTTGATTATTTTCTATGTCACAGTGTAGACTGACTCGATCATCGTGGTAACATGCACATCAAAGAATGCCTTAAAACTACTCTTTATGGGGTAATTGGCGGCCTCAAATGGTCAGCCTAACGTAGGCATTCTTATTTATTCGAATTGGTTATAAATATACGTACGATGGTGCGCGGACTAAAAAACTCCGCCCGCAAACTTGTTGAAGCCTAAAGGTCATGGCCAAGCCTGAGATTCATTCAGACGTAACATCTATTGCTTTACAGCGAAATAATTTTTCATCAAAGTCTTACTATCGCTACCTATATCTTTATCTTTTGCACAGCTACGCCAATCAATGGATCTAGGAGAAGCAATTAGAGTTGTCTCGGAGCGCTACAAACTCTGTCCGAATCGCATCTGGCAGGTGAGTTCCCGTCTTCCAGGTTGGGAATCTATCCTTCCTCAGCTACCAGAGGAGTTTTGTTGCGGGTTTGCAGACGATTTGGAGTCAGCATTACGACACGAAAAGCACACTGCGTGCACACTTGACTACTGCGAGTTTTCCACCCGCAACTTCACTACTGTAAAGCAGTATCACGAGCTAGGTACATGCGAAAAAGAACTAAATGCAGTAATACGCGATGCCCACACAGAATCTGGGGCTTACATCCAAAAGCAATGGTAACAAAAGTTTCAAATGTCAATTTATGGGTTCGTTGAACTTTCACCCACCACTGCATATCCAAGATGAGCAAGGTAAAAAAATGGAATTAACTATAGGTGGTACCGAGAGCTACGAGCAGCTCGAAATAAACACAAACGGGTACAATGAGGTTATACCGCATGCGGTAGCCGATAAGTTAGAGTGTGAATATGAGAATTACGAGGGCTATGAGACTGCCGAACTTTCTGTCGCGCGAGAGAACTCCTTATTGGGCGGGTTTTGGCACAATCTCCGCCTTCACTACTATGCCTGGGTGGGCGACCTTGAAATGGTGGAGAAAGACCCAGCTGCTCGGGACCAGATAGATGGATTGGGCCAATTGCCACTTCACCTGGCAGCCGAGCGAGGCAGTTTGAAAATCGTTGGAGTTCTTCTTGAGGGCGTTTCCGATGCTCTCCAGAGCCGTGATGCCAACGGACAGATCCCTCTACACCGTGCATCATGGGGAGGATCCGTCGAGGTAGTGGAATTATTGATACGCGAGGGAAGCAATCTAAATGCTGTAGACAACGCTGGAAACACGGCCCTCCATATCGCTGCTGAGATGGGTTTCTACCAGGTGGCTCAGCATTTGATAGCTCGCGAGGCAGATGTCACATCAAAAGGAAGATATGGCCTCACACCACTCCATTATGCGGCATTGGGTGGACATCACCAAGTTTTGCAAGTACTTGTAAATCGACTGGATGAACTAGGCCTCCTGGAGGGGCATATTGATGCTAAAAGCAAAATATACGGCTGGACACCGTTACATTGCGCTACATACAACGGCAACGATTTCACAATAAGAATATTACTACACAACGGCGCACAAGTCAACCAGCGGGACGACTTGACCGAGTGGACTCCCATGCATTTTGCAGCAATGGCTGGACATACAAAAGTGGTTGAGTTGCTGTTGGAAAAGAACGCCTATGCTGATGCACAAGATAGAAACGGCTGGACGGCGTTGAATTTTGCAGCAATCAACGGGCATTTGGCGATAGTTGAGTTGCTTTTTAATGGCAATACAGATGCTTTGGCGCCACTACATTGTATTGTAGAGGACACTATGCCTCAGCAATCAGCTTCGACGACGTCAATCGTTGAGGCCATACCTAAGTACAAGGCAGTGCTTCAGCTACTTAATCGCTTCTACGAACTCGACCAAGGGCCATTAGGTTTCAAAAGCCCTAGAGGGTATGATGTGTTACGGCGTGAGGGGAGGAGGCTAAGATTCACTCGGTCCCATCTGGCAGCAATAGATCCCCGAAACAATGCGATCAAGATTATTCTCAGTGGCACAAAGCCTGAGATACCCGTATATAGCATCGGAAACACCGCACACTTGCTACATTGGGCTGCTGGGGATGGATCGGTGGAAACTGTGATCTTACTTCTACAATTATGGTCCAATCCGAACGCGCCAGGCTCCGACGGCAGTATGCCACTAGTGTGGGCAGCAGAGAATAGGCAAATGGCTGTGTTCCGGTTGCTAACTGAGAGGGGGGCTAGAATCAACGCCAAAGACAACCTCGGTAACATGCTACTACACCGAGCAGCGAAAGCAGGGAAGGCAACAGCTGTCGAGGTACTCATCGAGCAAGGCGCTAATCTACAAGTTGGAAATGATCTCGATGAGACAGCGCTTATATTGGCGGCAAGAGCTGGACATGAGAGCGTTGTGCGCTTGCTTGTTGAAAGAGGTGCTTACCTAGAATCTCAGGAGTATCAGGGCGAGACAGCGCTAATATCGGCAACACGATTTGGACACGAGAGCGTTGTGCGATTCCTTGCTGAACAAGGCGCAAAAATGGAGGCAATGGATAAAAACGCGTGTACACCGCTTATGTGGGCAATATATAACAGGGACGAGGCAGTTATAGGGTTGTTGCTTGAAAGCGGCGCTGATGTTAATGCAACGCACTATGGCAGTATCCCGCCGCTTGTGTTAGCAGCAATGCTAGGGTATAACGCGATTCTACAAGTACTGCTTAACCGCGAGGCAGATATCGAAGTAAGACTGCATTGCTGCAACCCCCCTTTTGTGGGCAGCGGGGAAGGGGGGGGCACGAGGCGGTTATAGGGTTACTGTTTGAGTACGGTGCTGATATTGAAGCAAGAGACCTGAATCATCATACGCCACTTATTTGGGCAGCGGGAAATGGGCACCAAGCGATTGTACAGCTATTGCTTGGCTACGGCGCTGATATCGAAGCAAGAGACTTGAATCGACATACGCCACTTTTGTGCGCAGCGATAAATGGGCACGATGCGGTTGTCGAGATATTGCTTGACTTCGGCGCTGATATCGAAGCAATAGACTTGACTTGTTGCACACCGCTTTGGTGGGCAGCGAGAAAGGGGCACGAGTCGGTTGTAAAGCTACTACTTGACAGGGGTGCTTATATCGACTCGGAAAATGACGACGGGCACACGCCGCTTTGGGAGGCAGTGGTCGGCCTAAAGGAGGCCGTTACGCGGCTGCTCATCAGCAGGAATGCCGACATCGAAGTTGAAGTTGACGGCCAGACAATCGAACAATGGGCGAGGCGATTTGAGTGGCACGGGCTTGTGCAACTCATAGCTGATAGACCACAGAATCGAGAA
This sequence comes from Hypoxylon argillaceum, assembly GCA_022495175.1. NCBI lineage: Eukaryota > Fungi > Ascomycota > Sordariomycetes > Xylariales > Hypoxylaceae > Hypoxylon > Hypoxylon argillaceum. The sequence goes on along the minus strand of MU378250.1, from coordinate 76,047 downwards.
AGAGTCCTCCCAGTTCGTAATCACGGCGAGCCCATTTGAGACAACGGACAACAGTTCACTTCGTCGACAACCTCCCTGCAGTAAATCACTATAATACGAACACATCAGTATCCGAAATTTGTATCGCTGCCACGGGTACTGGCCTCCCATCTTTGATCTTTGATCTTTACCCAAACTAGGTTGCAAACCAAACGACTGGCCTAGATGAGTAGGTACAGAATAGTAAAGTTGAAACCCAGCATGCGGTGATGTCGCGTATGCCCCTTATCGCAAGAAAAACCACCCCCAACCCTGGAACCCCGCTTACGACATACACCACATATACCCTAGATAGGTAGCTCCACAGCAACTCATCCAATCTATGCACCGAGAGATCTGTACCAGTTTCCCCTAACGCGCAACATCCCTTCCCAACCAACAGCGACCGGTGCCCGGATCCCACTAGTCCTACCCAAGCAGAAACCAATCAATGTCCAAAGTTATAATCGTGACGGGCGCAAGCCGCGGCCTAGGCCACGCCATCGCGCGCGCCCTGCTCCGGGACTCGCACAAGGTCTTCCTCGTCGCGAGGTCCGCGGACGAGCTGCGGCGTCTCAAGGCCGAGCATGGCGATGCGGTCGAGTACATGAGTGCCGACCTTGGAGATTTGAAAGTCCGAGCCCCTTTTTTAGCTGCATGCGAAGGACTTTACTAAAGCTTAACCACGTATAGGTGGCGCCCGGAATCGTGGCTTCGACGTTGAAGGCTTTTGGGAGGATTGATGGGCTGGTGTTAAACCACAGCACTCTGTCTCCTATCACCAAGGTCTTCGACTCGGATGCCGAAGAGTGGAGGAAAGCGTTTGATGTCAATGTCTTTAGTGCTGTCGCATTAGTAAGTCACGAGACTTCACGTGAGTAGCGAGTGGTGCTGCTTTTTCTGACAAGTCTATTAGGTGAAAGAATCTATCCTAGAGCTACGCAAGTCGAATGGGCGGGTGATCTTTGTCTCGTCGGGGGCGGCCAGCGGTGCTTACGTAGGCTGGGGAGCTTATGGGACATCTAAGGCGGCTTTAAATCACCTCTGTGCACATCTAGCTGTTGAGGAGCCCTCTATTACGGCTATCGCGGTTTCACCAGGCAAGGTTGACACTGCCATGCAGAAACAAATCAGAGAAGAGGGACACGCTGGCATGGCACCCAACATCCATGCAAGTTTTGTGGCCGAGCATGAGAGTGGCCGCTTACTAAACGCCGATCAACCTGGGACAGTTATAGCGAAGTTGGCTATTGGGGCCACAGCCAGTTTGACTGGCAAACACTACAGGTTTGAATCAGAGCTTTCCTACACCAATTGCGCCTCACTAATCATTTTGATAGGTGGAATGCAGCGGAACTTGCCGACTTCCAGTCGAAGTAACTGGAAAACAAGAGAATGGAACACCCAAGACTACAACCCATGTTAGCGGTGACTCCAAGTACAACAGAGCAAATACCACATCAAGGCTGGTGCTTCAGTCGAAAGATGAAAAGACGTTTATAGATTTCTACATAAAATATTCGGGTATAGCATGATCATCATAAGCATTAGGGGTGGGGGGCTAGAAAAGAGATTTATTTCATACCTTATAGTGCATATATAAATTACGATATACAATACCAAAGTATGCCTAACATCGCCTATCTACCAGTCTTGAGGTCGCTATACACCGGTAAGAGATTCGTGGCGTGGCTAAATAGGCGCGGGTCAGGGAATATCATCCGTCATTTAAGGTTGGCATTTGATAGCATGTTCTGAATATTCGGCGCCATGGTGTTTATGAATTTCTCATCGAGGTTCGCATATATACAGTGAACTGAACCTAATATGTTTGCGCAATTAGCAAGCGAACACATCATGTGGTTTCGAGTTAAAATAAGTAGGTAAAACTTCAATCAGTTATGTCTGTTTGGCTGACGTGTCGATCACCATATTGCCATTGGCAAAGTAAGACTGGGGCGACAATGGACTCATCATTGAAGGGAGAAGAATAGGGAGTAGAGAGTACATACCCAAGAGATCTATGCAAGACACCATACCGTCAATTGGGATCCATGACCAATAACATCTTTCGAAACGCGCCGGAGTGCACCAAGCTGCTAATTAGTCATTCGCGTCCCATTTGATACGGTATCAACAGATATAGCACTTCATAGAAGGAGAATGAGAAAGAGGAAGTGCCTCTGGGTACATGTGGCACTGGAGAGCATGTTTCCTTCGAAGCTTGGAGCTTTGTTGACTGTGTGGGAGGAACAAAGCAAGTTGCTCAAGCTAAAAAAAATTGAGCAGGAGCTTTAATAGTGGAATTCAAGTCTCCACCGAGCCACATGTTAGTGTGGGGCAGCCCAAGTCCTTGCTCCGCCTAAGCCACAGTTTAGTGTAGCCTGGAGATAGAACCAATAAAGGCAGCCAAGGCCATACAGTAAGTAGGTATTCAATACCAGCGAACCTTACTTCTTTTACACCCACAGCCTGCATACCACGAAAACAGCCATCCCTTGTCCTCAGCAGTTACGCCAATATCGTTTCGAGCCCTCGAGTGATACCGAGTAGGTCCCTGTCTGTACTCCGGGTCGATCTAGCAACCGTGGCTCAACCCTCAGCCCAATCTCAAACTCAGGATATCTGAAGGCCCAGTTCTACCAAAGATTATATCGCCATGTCAGATCACGAATACGGAGGTAAGTAGCAACATCGATGACTGTTAAAGTTGAATCCTGGTATATTCCTCTTCACTACGTATTGCCATCCATCTTCTCGGGGCGCGAGACAGTGTAGGAGTAACATCATGGCGTCAATACGCGAAGCTAGCCGACTCATATTCACCCTATTCCAAGTGTATCTACACGGCATAATCTTAACCTCGAAAGATCGCTTCATATCAATATTTCAAGCTACTCATCTCATTTTCACCGCACGAGTTTGAGGGCAGGGATAGCGTTAGCATGATCTGCCCTATCATCAACCGGCCAGCATCCTCACAGTGCATATGACTATCCATTGAGGCATTCATCTCATCGAGGATACACAAGTCCAGCAGCTAAACAAGTCATTAGCCCTACACCATCCTTCACATGCCTGTCCGCTTCTAGCCTACCATATTCCACAAACTCTTTGTCGAGAGACTTGACCCTCAACAAACCTCCGCTTCGGCACGCCATGTCTTACCGCATCCCGAGATCTAGAACACACTGTTTCTATGTTTCCTTTGATCGCTTGGATCTTGCGCCCTGTTGCCTGTTTTTAACTCGCAGCTATTACTGCCCTGGTTAATATGCTGACTAAGTCTAATTAGGTAATGACGACCTGTCTCTACCAAAAGGTATGTGCTCAACCTCGGTCAGCATATCTCGATTTACCTGGCTTCCATCAATCCTCTGTCTCATTAGACACGCGTCCTCGCATCAACTAACTTTCCATCTAGCTACCGTACAGAAGATCGTGAGCGAGATTCTCCCTCCAGCAACAGGGGTTTCATTCACCAAGGAGGCCCGCGACCTCTTGATAGAATGCTGTGTAGAGTTCATCACCCTCGTGTCTTCCGAGGCAAATGAGATCTCGGAGAAGGAGGCTAAGAAGACGATTGCCTGCGATCACATCACCAAAGCCCTTGATACGCTCGGCTTCGGCGATTATGTGCCCGCCGTGCTAGAAGCAGCAGCTCATCACAAGGAAACCCAAAGAGTATGCTCACATTTGCTTCTCCCGCCCCTCGCTGCCGCTGAGATTGCTAATATGGCGACAGGTACGCGAAAAGAGGGGTAATAAGTTCGAGGATAGCGGCATGACGATGGAGCAGCTATTCGAACTGCAGCAGAAGGAGTTCGAAGAGGCCAAAAAGAAACAGAGTGGTGAGGCCTGAAGACGTCTCTCTCTTTTCTTATGTTGGCTTGAGCCCCTGCCTCTATAGGTGCAGATATGCATCATCATGTGACTTCAAGGCGCCGGAGGGATTTCATAAGGGCGTCGCCCTGATGTCCGGAGTCGCGGCGACGGTTGATAATGCATTGGTTGGCGTTGGGTTGTGGAAAGATGGGTACCAGCAACGGCGTTTCTTGATAGTCGGCCTCGTAGGACGGGCGAGAGACCCCGCCTCATCCTTCGGGCCGTGAAATTCAATTCGGCTCTATTACAGATGAGCGATCATAAACTTTGCATCGGGGCCAGGTGATCGATCGTGTCTTTCATCGCGCAAGCATGAATAGTCTTGCTTTTCTTCGGCGTTTTGGCGCCTGTAGACGTCATCGTGGGTTCGAGTGGGACGAGAATTGGAGGTTAGGTATAACACTTTATACCACGGCTATAGTTACCCCTCGTATACACAGAAACCGACCCGTAAACCTGATTGCCTAGATATGCTAACTCTCTTATTATTCTCCATATAGGATGAATTTTGAAGCTAGACTACTATATGCTCGAAACTGACCTTACTAACAGGCAACGGGCATTCGAGGGCTACCTACTCGTATTGCGTAGCTGCTCTCGAGCATTATGCGCCATTACTACAAGACCTTAACTCTTTTTCATATTCATAGGTATGCTCGAGTTTATCCAGGCCTCACACAAAAGCCCCGAGGGTAGAGTTGATCTCTAAATAAGCAGCTTGCACGCATACATAGTATCACGACTTGACAGCCGAGGGCTTGTTTGTCGTGACTTGTTTGCCCGCACGCACGCACGCACGCACGCACGGGCTGTCCGACGACCCTGCGGCTTGCCTCAGCTCAACAGGGGTATTCGCGGCTCGCTGACACGCCCCCCTCCGAAGCGAGAAGATATCCGTGTTCTGTGGCCCAGCGATCTGCACCCTGTAAGAAGCTGGGTATTTCTTACCACCATATCTACATATAAGGAAACCTTTAGCTTAGGATAGAATCCTTTTTTTCTTTCTTTAATTGCACTACCTATTGAGAAAGACCAAGTGGTGTCTTGGCCCGATGTCGAGAGTCGAATGGCTGCAGGGAGCGGCGGCTAGCTAGTTGTGGTATATTCTTCGGCGTATGCATAATGGCGTCAGCGTTCGACACTCGGTTACCCAGTTGCCGGCATCTAGACCAAGCGCTCCCCTCGACTTGCAAACCCGCACACGCAGCGAACGGGTGCTCTAAGTAGGTATGCGAAATTTCATCATCGCTGAGCATTTCGGGAGTTCTATACGTTCGTGGTTAGGAAGGCGTGGCAGTCTTGCACACGGCTTATTGCGAAAGAGGAATGTGCTTCTGGTGCGAACCACAGCACTGACCACGCCTTAGTGGTTCATTTACTGTAGATAGTTGGCTCGTTGCCCAAATCAACCCAGAGCCCAACGTCGAAACCTGGCCCCCAACGCCCAGCCAGCTACAGAATAAGGTACTTGCCCTCATGTAGCTAGCAGTAACTACACACAAAAGAATGAGGAAGAGAAGGAAGAGCACTGCTCCACGGGACACCTCGGCCTGACACGGCTCAGCCACGGGCTGGCTAGCTGTTGGCGATTGGCGAGCAAGCTACAGAGTCCACGGGTACACTTTGGCGAATGGGTCGACTCTGATGAGATGAGACAGCCTGCGGCTCGTGATGCATACTTAAGTAATCACCAGTCGCGGTTCGACTGGTAGTACTGGATGTTCTCACCGAATATTCAGTATGTATATGTACGCGTACAGTATTGAGAGGGGCTAAAACCATCATGCAATGAAACAATACCTGTAGAGTATTCTCGCAGCATATTCGTGGTCGCTGCCTAATAACCAAACACGTGCGACTACGCAAGCCTCTTCAAAGCCCTCCATGTTGTTCATGGCGGTGTATTTACGCTGGGTTGTCTAGTAGGGATGTATCCCGTCCGTGGTGGATTGAAGAAAGGTGGAAATTTTGAGGGCTCCTGGAGGCTGAAGCAGTGAGTTACAGGGAGTAACAGTGCCTGGGCAGAACTTGGAGGTAGGTAACTTTAGGTAGAATGCTAGGGTGGTGCCAACCCTACCCAACCCCTCAACCCCTCCATGAAGAACTGTCTAGCCCAGGCAAGTAAGGTGGGGTATGTAAACCCCACTCCAGAACCGCTACAGCCTATGATGGGATGGTAACGAGACCTCGTTTTGGGGCATTATCGGGCTTAGTGCCGTTTTTTTTCGCGCGTATTCAGGTATTCAGGCTTTCCACAGATGTGGTATGACGACGTTGGTGTCTGCTAGTCCGACTAGATGAGGGGCCGTCAGGTTCCTGCCTGCTTGCTTGCTTCCATGCTCGCAATTGACTTTTTCCATCATACGTGCGCTGGACCCAGAGCACCCAATACATCACCCTACTTCTACTTGTACCTGACCTACTGTCTAAACCTTGTGACTAAAACAACAAAACATCCGCATAGACATCTCGCATCTCTCCCACCTACTTCTCCTCTTCTTCATTTTTTCTCTTTCGATTTCCCTGCTTGCGGTAGCATCAAAAGCACAAACTTCGCAGCATAGCAATATAGTAATTAATCAAGCGCTGCAAAAGCGACCAGCACAACCAGCATAACCAGAACCACCAACACTCGCGGGCCGCAACAGCGCTATTGCAGTAGCGTCAGCCGAGTTCCAACTTGCAGACTTCCCCTCAGCTCAGCGCCCGCTCGAGCAACTTCCTCCTCTTCTTCCTATTATTATTCGCTTACCAACCCCGCCGCAATACCCGGCACTCCTTGGACAGCAACACCAGTGAAGTTCGCGTGCGCACACATTTTCGCACGTTTCCTTTCTATTTCGCCATCCGCAGGAATAGACATCGGCCACACCTGCTCTTGTCGTCATGGCTTACAGGTCCAACCGAAGTGATGCTGGTGACCGGGACTACCCTCCACGCAGAGCCCCCGTTCGTGAATATGAGGACGACATCAGCGTTGACATCCGAGAGCGCGATCGGATAGATAGAACACCCGCCTTCCTGCGCGAGGATGTGCGACGGACAGAAGCGGGGCCTCTGGTGCTCCGGTCGCGAGAAGTCGAGACTGTCGACAGACGGCGACCCCGCAGCCCAAGCCCCCAAATCCGCTACCGGGAGCGTTTCGTCGAGCGTGAGCGTGAGAGGGCCCCTGTGCGCCACATCGAACGCTCGCCTTCCCCGCCACCCGCGCGCGTGCAGGTCGTCGAGCGTGTTGAGCGCCGACAACGAGAAAGGTCACCAACACCAGACCGCGAGCGGGACCTCATCCGCCTTCGCATCGAGCGCGAGAGACAGAGAGAGCGTACTCCATCGCCCAGCCCCTCGCCTTCTCCTCCACCTCAGCCTCAAGTCATCCGCGGGCCCACCATCGAGCGAGAGGTCATCACGCATTACCGCGATATTGACCACGGTAAGTTACACTCATTCGTCGGTGAGTGCGTCTTCACTAATGCAGAGCATAGGAATCATTCGGGCAAAGCCACCAACTCCTCCGCCACCGCCGCGTCGCGCACCGTCTCGCGCACCATCTCGGACACGCCGCGAGACCGATATTGACATTGATATCGGCCGTCATGAAACCGATATCGACATTCGCCAAACCACTCGATCTCAATCTCGACCCCGCTCCCGATCTCGCCCTCGTGAGCGACCCCGCCCGCTAGCTCGGCCTTCATACGACGATGATGATTTGATCATCGTGAGAAAGAGTGACAAGCTCGCCATTGCCGACGCACCGAGACGCCGCGCTCACTCTGCCGCCCCGCGTCCAGAATGGGACGAGGAGGCTGAGTACATTACTGGCAGGATTGACTCTCGAGGACGCATGGGGGAAGCCTGGAATGGCGCTACCAAAGACTGGAGTATCGTCGATGTTCCGCCGGGAACCGAGCGTGTGAAGATGGATGGTATAGGGGGTGGCAGCGCCGAGGTGACCTGGCAGCGTTACAATGGTGTTCGACGTTCTAAGTTCATCCCTGAACGGGATGAATCTCCTGTCAGTGCACCAGCTCCGCCTGAGCCCGCTCCAGACTCTTCGCGTGAGCGCCTAAGCGTACAGATATACGACTCGAAACACCGTGACCGAGAGGTAGAAGTCGAGGAGGTCCGAGACCGTCGCATTTCCATTCGTGGCGGCGATCGACTGTCAGGTAGGAAGCGTGACGGCATGTGGACAGAGATCACTAGAGACCTTGTCACTCGTGAGGCCATCGAACGCCTAGGATATGAATATGAGGAAACCGAATTCTTTTTCTACGTCATGAAGTATCTCCAATATGTAAGTACCCGATCTTCCGATTGGTGCTACTCCACTGCAGGAAGGCTGACAATACCACAGGAGGACGTCCTTGAACTTATCGATCTGACGAAGCAGATTCGCCGAGCTCGTAGACGCCGACGCGAGTACGAAGAGCATGACCACTATGTATCAAGCCGACGACATCAGTCACACCACAGACACTCGCCATGGGACACAGCCGATGATGAACGCATCGTGGAACGCGAAGTCATATATGATTCGTCGCCTCGCTTTTACCGTTAAAATTTTGTACTGCCATCATGCGATACCCGTGTTCAAAGATATTCAGGCGTCGTAAGTGGGGGTGAAGCTTGCAGTCACTGTTGCCAGACGGAAGGTGTGGAGTTCATTCGGCCGACCGACCGAAACATATCATCATAAGCGATAGAGAGCGAGCGGACGATTTATGCTTAGTTGCAACTGTAGCGAGTTGGTAATTTGATGGGTTTCTTCCCACGCTATACTTTTTTGTTCTTGGGCCCAGATTGGAATATGGGTCCCACTACTTCTTTTTCTCGGCATCTTGGGGGCGATGTGGAAATGATGATGCACAGGACCGGTCAATTTTGGGGATTGGATCTAGTTCAGGTAGACGGCGAGCGGTGCGGATTAATGACTGATGACTCGACGAATTATAAGTTTGATATCTACTAGAGGACCCACCCTGTGGGGGACCCTCTTCACTGCGTTCAGAGGGCCCCAATACTCGTAGACACCCCAATAATCATAGACACCGCTTATACCTCTCTTTTACACTTATTTACACCTAAACTGCTACTTTTGGACTTGTGAACAAACAGCTTTTTTTCTAGTCTTTTAGTTTGAAACTAAAACTGTAGCTTGACTGTATAGCTTACTTTACAGCTGTTAAGTTGTTTTTTATTTACTGGTATATGTTGTTGTGTAAACATTGTGTATACATAAGTTATATATGTATAAATATATGTTGATTACATAAAGTAACTAAGTATAAGTTTGTATAAGATACAATAGTTATACCGGCTTGTACGTACGAATAAAAGCTTCAAAGGCTTTAATATGTACATAATTTAATAGAACAATACTGTAGCAATAATATATATATATATGAACGTACTAGAAGCTATAGTACAGGCGTACGAAAGGTTGCAACCGCGGTACAAGAAGTTGCAACTGTATAGATAGCTTTATTTTTACTTATTTTTTAAGTAATACCGCTGTATAGGTGTACAAACCTGTACAAGCTTGTACAAAGCAGTAGAGCTATAATTGAGCTTAAAAACGCGTTTATTGCAGTTAATTCTTACAATATAACAACTTGCAAGCTAGCTAGATTACAGGTGGTTGAGTGTTGCTGTCGCAAAAAAACGCGTTTTGACACCAAAAAGTCAATTTTACTAGTAAATTTGGTGGTTGGGTGACAGAAGGGTGTCTATGATTATTGGGGTGTCTACGAGTATTGGGGCCCTCTGAACGCAGTGAAGAGGGTCCCCCACAGGGTGGGTCCTCTAGTAACTGTCTTGGTTTGCTTTGTTACGATGTGACACTATCTAGTGAGATAAAGGAGGCAATATGTGTGAGATGATAACGGTTCTGGGTTTTATACCCTCTTATGCAATAATAGAAGTTATAATCATGCTTATTATTGACCACCCTCCTATATTACCAAAGTGATGGCACTCAATGACTCCGTCTGGAAACAACACTTCGAAGGGTAGGCAACGTCCCAGCCAAAGCTAAGTCAGTAGGGCAAACTCGGCCATCCTATATAAAAACTTCCTCTTTTTGCAATGACAATATTCATTTCTAGTATCACACCCGGTTAGAGCAACGAGCCGATAGTTTCGGGTTTCGGTTTACATTACGCGTCTCTTTGTTAGCGACCCGGTACTCGTCACTATTCAATGACGGTGTCTTAATCTAGAACTTTGTGCTTTCAAGTGTTTTACCTTATTATTTTGAATGTGCGGATTGTAAACAAAGAATCACTACCTCGTCTGCAGTATTTTCGCTGCTCTTCAAATCAGTAAGTATAGATAGCTCTGGTCGATGTACTATTAAATCGCGCATCGGAGATTTAGACATATCAAAGCGCTTCGCAGAAGTTTTTACGGGACTGTTTGGGGCTGACTTCAGTCTCTAGTTCATCGGTATGAATGTGAGGATTCTAGACGCCGACATAGCTGACTTTCTATAATAGGTAGCTGTAGATAGTTATGAAGTCGATTTAAAGTTGCTCTGCATTGTTATTGTGTTGATGGGGCGCTCTGGTTTGTATTACTTAGCACACAGGTCTAAGTACTACATCGAAGGTCCTAAGACTCTACCTTCGATAATGAAATTGTGCTTGTAATACTAAATACTGCTATGGTATATCCAAAACCACCACTCAACAACAAATTCTTCTAAGCTTTTAGGTACTTGCCGTATTCAATAGCATAGGCGATTGCCTACTACTCTTATATAAGGGGTTAGTCAGAAATCACTATGAATAAGAGTTAAAAATAGGAGAAGGAAAATTTATTTGTTCAGAAACGCCTACCTAAGATGAGAATAAGAGAAATTGCACTTCAGCCATGGTGTACTAGACCAAGACTCGGAGATGCGTATGGGTGCTTAGATTGCAAGCAGAAGAGGCTCAGGGAAATCCCGAGCATCAGCAACAAAGCGTGAAGTATGTTCAGGCCCCATCTGAGCGATGTGCAGGAGCCAAAGAATTCGGCCATGTTGGCTATGCCAGATTTCAAGTAGGCAGACAACCTGATGACGGAGCTCATCGTTAAGAACAGCGTCATCCGGATAAAAAACCCGCGCTAGCTCAAGCTTATGGAGCAGCACACGAGCCCCGGCGGCAGAGAGCATAGCTCGTTCATAAACAGACTGTAGAACGGCCATCTCATCTTCACTAAGGCTGGGAGCGAGGCGGTTATGATAATCCTGCACTTGTAGTAGACAGGATCCTTCAGCGGTACCAACCTTATCGATAAAGTCAAGGTGATACTTCAGGCCCCCCGGGGTCACGTCCGCAAACATGTCTGGAGTATGGCGGCGCTCAATAAATTCTTGCCAAGTGGCACATCCCTCAAACATTTCATTGCATTCCGAGCACTGTGGCTCCATGCATGGCTCGCAAGGAAAACTCATGTTGGCTAAAGCCGTTGTCGTAGGAGTTTCCTGATATGAGTGTAGAGAGTTGATGGTTCTGGTGAGTTGAGATAGTTGTTGTCTTGTTAGCAGCGAAGTAGAAGGTGATGACGAGAAGAAAATAAATCCGGAAGAGAGGAGCTTCACAGAGTATTTATATTAAATTATGCAGTGAAGTCTGTCTCAATACAGTTTACTTGTTTCTTGAGTCATGGCGACCGTTCCTGAACACCCCCGGCGTTTTCGCCGAACTCTTACAATAAATCGCAGTAACACGATCCAAGTTCCTAGATCTCTATTAGTGAGTAAAATCTGTGGAGACATTTACTCTAACACGCCGTTTGTGAGTTTTAATTGGAGTTGTTATGTTTGAAAAAGACGTGATCACGTATTATTTACCAATAGCTAATATCTCACGTTCTACTTTAGGAGTCACAGCCCAAACACTTATCCCTGCCTTTACAGCTACATCCACGATATTACTTCAGTCGAAGAAATTTGACTTCCTTTCCTCTCCTTTGTTTATCAATTGATATTAGAGCCCATCTTTGTTCTAAATTAGGTATATAAAGAGGTGAAAAAAAGTATACTTGGATATGAATGGAGATCTTTGTAATTCGAATATTATACTTAATCTATGTTCATATTCCCAGTTCAATTAATTAATATTACAAAACTAAGCCGTAGCTAGGTTTAGAGTTATATTACGTAACAAATATACACGTATACGCTCACCACATATCGCTATAACCTCCTTTATATACTCCTTTCTTCCCGTTTATATAAGGCAGACGTTGTGGGCCGAAGAGATATTTTCCCACGTGTTCAGTCGAAGTATCAATGCCGGAGGCGAGTATTTGACTGCCCTTATAGCACAGGCTTTGAGAAAGGATGGCTCCATAGAAGAAGTGCTGTCGATTCTGGCAAGCTGTTAAGAATACCCCTTACCTTTATATACACGCAATACACACAAATTCCTTAGTATTACTTGCTCCTTCATGTTATTCTAGATTTTAGATGGCCACGCTACTTAAATAGGGTAGCTAGACCACACTACCCACTTCACTAAGAAGTTTGATGAGAATATCACGATACTGAAAGATTGATAAAGGGGAATTTGAGAGTAAACAAACACCAATGGTTCTAGTTGTTAAGTGTGTATCTGTTTAGCCAAGGCCAGCAACTAATCGCATGTTGGTTTAGAGATGGACAAAAGTATATACAACCAATCAAAGCGGAGTTGGATAAAATATACGTCACTAAAAGCGGATACTACAACTCTCTTTCCCTATAAATATATTAAGGGTTGGTTGATTGATAGTATTTTTACAAGCTTGCCAGGTGTTTTAAGCACAGGAAATCATTTTCTGACGAGAGATTAAGCTAGCCATATTTTGGTATTTAAATGGCATGAACTGTATGACACTCTCTACATTTTGGTATTCCCTTTACTCAACGTGACCGGGTGATTAATTGGCCGGGGCCATTCTTGGGTTTTGCCTCGACAGCGAACACTGGCTGCAGAGCCAAGATTGACAATTCTCTTGTTAATTGGTCGATGGCCTGCCTATGAAGCATGTGGCGCCGGCTCACATAAACGAACTCTATGTATTGGTTAAACTCTTTTCAACCAAATTCCTATACTGGCTCTATGCATACTGCGTACTGCGTATAGATCTCGTCCTTTGCAGTCTTATTGTGTTCTATTGGCTGATTTGGGGGGATCTAGCCCTCAACTGGGAGACTTCGAGGCAAGACGGATTGGACCTTTTAAAGGAGAAGTTCGCTAGATATAGTCACTTTGATGCTCTTCCGCTGTCAAGTCATATGAAGTTTAATAAGATCAAAAGAATATCGGGTAAGTGAAGCGACGAATGGCCTGTGGAGAGGGTGGGTGTCTGTAGGGTGGCACTGTGCCAGGAGAGCGTTGCGTGGCGGGCTTGATGGCTAGAGTTGGGTCTTAGGAGCTCGGTCCCAGACAACATAAGAATAAGTTGGTGTTGATAGTAGCTAACCTACAAGCGTTATGAAGACCCCTCCTGACAATAACATTATATCTATATGTACCCCCTACAAGAAACTAGAGATCCAATAGTGGTAATCCGACGGCTTGCTGAGCCACATCTATCGCCCACACCCTCCCATCTGGCCCTCCGTCCACCGTCCACACCCCACACAAACCAGTAAACGAACCAATAAACATTAGATAACGGTGAGGATATGTCGGTATATAATAAGACTTGCCACAGTGTTGCCGATTTATTTTCCTCTCTTTACGCCCAGGTCGTGGACGTGCCATTATCCCTTGCCTTATTACTTCTTATTCCATCTCTTCAATTGCATAAGTATCTATTCAGCCCCCGAAATCTATCTATAGACATAGGCCTCAAGCATAGCATCCCTTAGTTCTATAGGCGACTGCTCCCATGGCAATATAAATGATGAGCCGGCCGGAGACATGCATCCCCATCCCGAATGCGAGGGTTTATCACCTTCTTCCGTCCAGCTCATGCCGTACGATCATCACGACCGGCACGATACCGACCTTGACCTAGAATCGGCCGATGAAAAAAATGTCGACACCAACTCTACCGACAGCTCCGAGACCGAAACCGTCTTCAGTCAAAACGATGAGTCGGTTGTTACGAGACCAACTAGCTTCGCGCCATCATCCAAGGGACTCAAGGGCAAAGAAAAGGAGACGATCACAATCTCCAGCTTCGACGGTTCGATCACCGTTGACCTGAAAGGAACTTGGGATACACCAAAGCGCCTCGCCCAGAGCCCGCCCATCATAGGCACTAGTCCAGAGGACGATGGAGCGGGCCGTACGAATAGCCCGTCTAGTGGTCTTATTATTACGCCAAGTATGAATTCGTCTCTAAACTGGGGGGCTAGCGCCGAAAGCGTGCCGGCCTTTGTAAACGATCGGGCTTCTTCTTCGGACTTTCCAACTTCCGTCCGCGAAGGCATTGATCTTTTCGTAGCCGACTTAGGCTCTACGGTCATGCCATCTACCTCCGGCTCCGACGTAGGTGGTGATTTGGGTCCCACCTATACTGCTATTATTCCTGCTATTAGCGCAGTGGCCAAGGATGGAGGCTCCCTGCAATACACGGTGATATATAGGAAAGCCCGGTTGAGCATGCTGAGCTCGCGCCAGATGAAAGAAGTCTTGAGCCCGAAAAACTTACGGGATGTCTGCACCTTCTGCCAACAGTGCCCTTCAAGTATGATGGACTTCTTGGGTTTCTCTGTCGCTCTAGATGAGCCTCAATATAATACTGGTCTCTTTCCTAGGGATGAGATTATCAACTGCCTATTCAAAATTATGACGCAAGGGCTTGATAGGACTCCAAAAATCAGGTGCTGGCCCCACGGGCCGGCCGATATTATAGCCGCTCTCCGATTCGGTTATAAGAAAGAAATTGTCCTTCATAGTCTTGAGACCGGAGAGCCCATTACGTTTGTTTGTTGCGACGAAACCTTCCCGTCCCCACGATGGGCTAGAGAAGCCACCGAGGCGTTCATTGAAGGCGCTAACTCTTGGGCCACTGCCGGACTGACCTTCCAACAGGTCGAACGCAACAAGCCTGCCCACTTCCGCATCGCCTTCTCTATTTTTCACAAGGACCTAGACTGCGGCATCCTGGCGCGAGCCTTTTTGCCCGGAGTCATCCAGCCGGAGGAGCGCACCTTGTGGGTGTACCTGCTAGCCTTCCACCCGCAGTATCGCCACCATATGGCAGGCTATATGGGGCACGAAGCTGGCCACATCGGGGGCTCTAGACACAGGTTCGATGAGCACATACTACCCGACGGCTCCGAGATCGCAGAAAATAAGTCGGTCACTATGGGACCCGACAATCCTAAGAGCGTGATGAACTATCACGACGACCCGGCTGACTACGTGGTCCAATCGTCAGATATTCGTGACATGCAAGACATGTACAGCCATGCTAAAGAGGAGTACAAAGAGCACAAGTTCTCCAAGGTTAAGCCAACGGCCCAGGTCTACCCCCCAATGCTGTCGTTTGAGTTTGTCGTGAGATATTTGCTCAGGAACGCCAATGGGTAAAGTCCTAAGTAGGCTTTGTACCCAAGATTATTATAGTCCTGAGTCGTAGAGAGAGTTGGGGCAAAATCGGAGGGCTTCCCTACGCTGTTAGACGGGATATAGGGTAACATCATCATCCAATTGGCCGTTCCGAAAAGATCAAAATCGCCAGAAAAGCCCTGATCGACCATTGAGCTAATGAAAAAAATGTATGGGGCCGCGGTGTTAAAGCTCCAGAAGACTAGCACTACGAACTGGATATTCAGCAGGCGAGTTTCGAGGTTTCCAGCACCCATACTCCTTTCCCAACAACGACGTCTAGCTAGCGCCTCTAGTCAACACAGAACCTCCAGTCTACTGCAGACCAAATTCCCTCCTCTCCCGGTATGTAGGTGTGTACAGCACCGTACTACAATGCTCAGACAGCGAGAAGTGCGATACAGGTGGAGATATGCCGCAGCAATGATTAGCGTACCGAGGAATCTCGTAACTCAAATCCCGGAATTGCCTTCAGTCGAGCCCATTCTTAACTTTAGGGAACGACGATCGTGTCCCCTTCCCCGCCCCCGGATGGCTCTTGGATAAAAGGGGGGGAGGGGGTATTTATAAATCGAGAGCAAGAGTTTTCAGCAGTCAAGCACTTAAACACTAATCGCACTGCAAGGGAGCTTGCAACAGCTCTATCCAAGGGTTATTGATATTCATTTCTGTTTTCTCCTACTTATAAGGCGTGATCGGATCTAGGATCTCGTTGATGGCAAACAGTTCGACCAGGGATACTCTAATTCAAAATTAGACGCCACGCAAGCGGATGGGTCTGATTATGTTAGCAATTTTGCCGCATTATAGATTGTTCTCGGCGGAGAGAGCTAGGGGAAAATTGAAGTGCACCATAGCTTTGGAAAAGTTTCCTAACCACTCTGTTGTCGTATTTCCCATTTCCTACCTACCCTACCATTTCTCGCCCCCTCCTTCCGACGATGGAAGGCGAGTTTGACTATACCTTTAAGTATACTGGTCATTACTCATAATACGTGCTATGTTGGGAAAGATTCCAGCATCCGAGAATAAGTTCCCAGTAAGTTAATCACCATGAACCCGTTAGTTAGCATGTATGTGCCTTGTCGACTTCGAAGCTGATGTGACAGGGCGAGCGATCAAGCTACCCTAGCCACACGCAATGTGGCCTTTGCCAGCTTATAAATTGCGTAGCTTGTTAGAGCTCCGAGTACAATTTGCTTCTTTCAAATCCTTCAAGGGAGGCTACTCCTCCCTACCCTAGAAGTATTGAGATGGCAGCGGTCAAGCCTCTAGGGGTAGGCACACGGCCTATTTCACTGTCTTAGTTATATATAGCCCTTTCTTAAAAATTGACATTCTCTCCCTACCTACCTAGGTAGCTGTAGCAGGTCTCCTTAGCTATTCAGTGTGCTAAGATGCTACATCCCTACCTGTTTAATTTACACCTATTACTTAATCTACAGCGGATGGACTTCTGGATAGTGACACCCGGTTGCCATAGTCATAGCGGATAGAGGGGAGTCCATATTAAGTTCCTACGATCGCAAAAGAACCTCGGTTCTTGAAGGTGATGCATATAGTTGAAACAAGAGGTGTCGATTATGGGGGGTACTTGGGGATTATTGGTTTCTGCGGTGTAGCTCAAGACCCTTCCTTCTCACTGGCTCTCTTTTTGAGGGCGTAAAGCCACCTGTATCCCCTGGTCGCCTGGAAAGTACGGCGTTCGAAGTCTGGCGATCAATGAACGCCTCCCTGGTGTTTTCGAAACTAATAAATATGGGAATTTCCTGAAAATTTTGTAGTTTCGACGCCTGAGCTCCCAATAAGCCGACTTCGGCATGACCGACTACTCTTCGCCCCAGCATGCGGCGCCCAAATGACTCTTTATCACGAACAAATTCATAATATAAGAAGTCGCCATGTTCGTGAAAGTCGACCTTGGCATTCAGACAAAAACGTGTATTTTGGATTCTCGCCGTTGTCCCATCTTTAAGTGTGAACGCGAAGGAAACGTGCGTTGACTGGGGAACTGAAGATGGTCTCTCGAATGAAATGCGCTGACAACGAGAGCAGAAATCACGACCATTTGTAGTTTTTATCGGATGCACGTAGGATATCGACTGGTTCGGGGCCACGAATATGAGGAAGATGTAGGTATAGTTTCCTACCAGAGGGGGCCGGCACGAGTTACAAAAATTGGAGCTGTCGGGCCATCCAAGACGAGGAATATGGAGTCGCTGAGTAGGTGGGATATTTTTTATATGGAGGGCTACTGGGTAATGGGGTGATGCCACTCGCCTATATGTATTGTCGTTATTTTCCGATTTGCTTAGAAGTATGCATAGGCGATAGGTTGACTCTTGTTTAGAAGGGGGAGAATGGGTGTATTTGGGGAGACGGCTATCGGTACATTCAAGAACAGCGATGTATTGTCTTTGGCCGAGGCTGACTAGCAATGGAAGTTGAATGGATAGTCCGTAATTTTCCAGGGTATAAACAGAGTCGATCGGGGCTCGGGATGAAGTCTTGGTTTTGACAATGTGTTTGTTGTTGAAAGCGCTCGGCCACGGGGCCATGAGGCTTATGCGCCCTAGATCTTGCTCAAGATCTAGGGATTCGGAAGACCATGCGAAAATTGATTGATCAATGGATACCTTCATAATCTCCTCTTGCAGCCTCTGGAATGCCGCTTTGCCCTCGCCGTATAGGAGGGGCAGGTTAATGTTGAAAAGACCAAAGAGGCAGTATGCCATATCTTCGACCCTGGTAGTCCTTCTTTTTGAAGCCCAATGCATTCTGACGGCAATGCTTTCATTCACGTAGTCTTCTTTCGTGACCAAAGTTGCCCGGGCGATACCGGTTATGTGCGAAATGGTGTCCACAATCTTTTCCTCGATGATTTGAATGTTTTTTATTGGTGTGTGAAACCAGTGCGCGAGGGTCTCGTCAGTCCATTCTTTGCCCCGTCTGGAAACTTTCCTCAGATATCCAATGATCTGCCAGTTTTGAGAAAAGAATGCTAAACATGCGGGGGCAATAAGCTCCTGTAATGTCCAACCCCTCGTAAACCACCTTGAATGTTGCAGAGCCTCTAATGTATAACCGGCAGATCGCCCTCTTAGCGTGGGGTCGTCAATTGATGGGATGTCGTCAAGATGAACCAAGCACCACTCGGCCTTGCTGTACCACGCAAACATAGAATTGATAGCTTCCGAGAGTTCGGCACTACTTGTTTTATCAATGCAATTTGTATCAACCCAGACGTAATTGAGGTCTAATTTTTCCGCTATCTGGGCTACTTTGATAATCTTGTCGAAGCCAGCTTTATGAGAAATAGAGGTTCGGGCTTTCCAGTCTTGGAATGATACTTCTTCTGTACCCCAGGTGTGAGAAAGAATGGCATAGGCGGGAGGGTCTTTTCCCCAGAAATCCTCAAGGTCAAGGGTATGAACGTTGATTAGACGCATTAGGTATACGTGGACTACTCAGTCGGGCGAGATAAAACAGCGCGGAGGCAGGCAATAGAGATCACAAATATTATCCCAAGGATCAAATAGTATTAATAGGCAATGTACGGTTATATATCTCTCATTTCGATATGCCACTTCTAAGCGATATTGGCAACCTGCAGGTTGAGAATAGGTAGGTTTTCTCATGAAAAGGAGGAAATGAATGACGATGAGGGTTGCAGCAAAAAAGGGGCTTATCTACCTTGTGTAGGTAGATAGTGAAGCAGCGCGGGTAAATAGGTAGGCGAAGTGCGACTTGAGTCCATAATGCAGCCAATGAAAAGGGGGCTAATGATTTTATATTCGAGACGGAACTGTGACAGAGTAGCCAAGCGGCTGTATGAACTACAGAGTTAAGTATGCTGCGAATACAAATACGGTCGCGTAGGATTGAAACGAGAGGCCGACCCTTGCAGCTATATATATAGGTGGTATTCGCAGCTGTCTGACAGCTGTCCTGCAGATGCCAAGTCTATAACAGCGACGCGAAGCGCGACTACAGGGCCACTAATACTACCAGACCAGCACACCGACGAGGTTGTACCAGCTCAAGTGATTGTGCCCGGAATAGTACGTATGAACTGGCGCAATAAAATTTCTTACCACAAACACACATCTGATTGGAGACCTGATTCTTGAAGGTACGACTGTGCCCCATTGAAATCAATGAGTTTAGTACATATCGCGAGGTCTCCCGATGGCTGAGGTGGCCTTCATACGATAATAACCCTCAGTCTTGCAGCAGCAGTGTCGCTCGGAACGCTGTATATTACATATATCTAACTACTCATATTCAATTCTTTGCTGCTTGGTTTGGAAATGTTCACTGGATTTTAAGCGGAAACGTTAACAATACACTTTAACTATCCATCATCCCTATTAATCGTTAAACCCTCCCTTCATCGCCTGCCTCTACACAACTATACTGGAGCATTAGAAGAGACATAGCCGCCCATTCGCGACATACCACGGATCTTCTTCATCCTAATTGCTTTCCTTGCTCTTCATCCAAGTCTTAGTCCAAGACAAGGCGTAAAGTCACCGTGTCATCTCATCTACCTGTCAACCCCTTGAGCAACTCATCTCACCCTGATCCACTTGCCAGTTCGTCAGTCTTCTCCTCCTCACGTAGAGTTTGAATAATGTCCATCCGAATTTCCCATCTGCCGTCCCGCTAGGATTTGAACTCTTGGTCAACACCAGGCACCAATAACTGACGTTGGAATTGGGGTTGGAGCTCTCGAACTACAAACCAGTCGGGAAACTGTAGTACGTGGTAGCATTGCCGCATCCAGGCGACCAAGTATCTCGCCAGCAGCTGTTGTACCCATGTGTTCTCCCATGAAATCTCCATGACGATATCGATCGACGGGATCACAGAGTCGATCTCGGCGGTACGGCCGTCGTGGGAAATGCGGGTAAGGCGGACGCTGAAGAGCAGGTCGTTCACGTCTGCCCTCGCGCGCTGGTATGCGAACCCTAGCGCCTGCCTGAACGCCTGGAGATGGCGGCCGTTGGCCACTAGGTTTGCGATAGTTGCTCTTCCTATACTTAATGGAGCAATCGTAGAGACGGGGGAGGGCCAGGAATTAGGTGTTGTACAAGTATATAGGGCAAGCAGACGGCGTAGGGCTCCAGCACATGCATTCTCGAGGGTTTCTGGGTCTACCTTAGCCGAGAGCTCTTCTGTCAGTAGACTGATACGCGATGGATCAGTACGTGATACATCCGAGGGCCATGGATTCATGGGCCATGGACTATTAATGGGCCATGGATACTCAATGCGTGATGGATTAATGGGTGATTCTTCGCCTTCTTCGCCTGGGGCGCGGAAAGGTATCATGGAAATATGGGTGTGGACGCGGGAGACGCAGTCCCTCGTCTCGATGCTGCTAATGGCGATAGTGACGATTCGGAAAAAGAAGAGCTATTTGTACAGAATCCGCGCCAATCCCGTATTGCGAGATCAGAGAACAGATGGTTGGCCGAGTCGAGCTCTAGAAACCTTCAAAGATCTTCTTGGATTCGCAGCCTGTCCAGGTTTCGTGATTTTCTTTGTCACAGGTCCTGCAGCAAAGGTTCCGTCTCTGGGGTTTTGGCTTGCTGTGTCCGGATAGCAAAGCCTCCGAGTCTTGATTATTGGGGTTATTGTGTGTATGTATCGTAGCCAAGTTATGTTGTTGGTATTTTAGAGCGTCGAGTGCGATGCTGTTGTCACTGCTGTTGATTTAACGCAACTATTAACAGTTTTTGAACTGCACAATAAGTGAAAGGTGTTGAATAGCTGTTGCTGGTTGTGGTTATCGAATTGAAGCCCTGTTCAATAGAAGAGAATAGAACTAGGGCCAGATTTGGAAGTTTGGCGGTATTACCGGCTGCGGTCTATTAGACTATTAACAATGGTGTCAATATTACTGTCCGAGGCAGGAGCCTCGGAGCGACTGCTTTAAATATAACACGGGTAAGTGCTCAGGACTATTATGACAATATTCAATAGGATACTACAGCGAGAGAATACATCCAACTGACTAATGTCGTTACTTCTCTTCTCTGTTATTCTGCCTCATAAGTTAATAATTAGAAACGGCAGGTACCTCACTCAAGCACAGAGGTTCTTATCCTAGACATTCCACTTCCTTTCACTTTAATATTGAATACTGTAAAAGAATTTCCCTGCTAGCTGTAAACCTAAATGTCATCGAGATTAACAACTTTAGGTTAGTCAGAGGGGATCGGACAGGTCAAAGAAGTAGTTTACTGGACTTAATTAGGTGGCCTAGTGAACAACTACAAATACACAATTATCTTCTGTTAACTCAAATTTAGTTTACTCATTCTGGGAATAGTTACAGCAGGAATGGCCGACAAATGGTAGGCATTCCGGGGTTCGATCTCATATACATAGGGCCTTTTTCATGCAGGCAACTCTTATGCTACCTAGCCCAATTGTTAAATTCAGAGACATCTTTAATAAGGAATAATTTAAAGGGCGTAAAAGTTGCACATTGATTTTATATGTGTATGTAATTAATTCATGGAAATTCAAGAGATTTTATCAGGAAAATATAGGGTAGTAACTAGCCCTCGAGCACAGTGAACATCGCTACGCCAAATAACTCCCACGCCCCCTTTTATCCTCTAGTGGATGAGTCAACAAGACTTACTCTCCAAGTCACGTTTGGCGCAATGTGATTGCCTTGTCCTATTAGCTTTCACTATATTTCTTTTCTTCCTTTACTAATACTCCCTAACCCGCGGTGTAGATGTTTCAAACCTACCATTTTGATTGCATCTACGTCGCGATGACTTCCTTATACGCAATTGTACTAGGCGTCGGGTGATAAATTGTCTTAATCTAACGCGTAGACAGATAGTAGCTGGCATCGGAATTGCTCATGTTTCGAGCCGCAATTGCCGCGTTGGCGTCGAGATAAACGAGTAGCGAGAACCTATGGTAATGCAGCATGCTAAAAAGTGGTGTTCTAAAGCAGCGATGAGTCTCTGACAAGTCACTAATAAGGCACCGTTGGGTAAAAGTATATAGGTTTTGGATCAAGATAAATACTCATTCCTGAACCACATTTGTATGTCTAGTAGCAATATTCTAGGCTCATATATACAAAATTCTAAACATAAATATAGAAAAAGGAGAATAGGTAGCCCCCTAAAATATTGGCGTCTAACACATGGTTTAACAGAGCATAGGGTACTTCGGGGGTATTAATATACTGTCTTACACTAAAAGGCAAGCTTTGTGCAAACGGGCATGAAATGATTGTTCTACTGAGAGATACATTTTTAAAAAGCACTTGATAGAAAATATTTGTCTTTCAACGTTGATCTATGTGAAAAGTTAAGAAAAGATGAAACATCCACATAACAAATGGGATAAGTGTGACTGCATTGTAATGATCTACCTTCATATAGAAGGTTTACATGGTTATAGGATCAGCATAATTTAGTCTAAAGTTTAATAAATTCATTAATTAAATCTTCTTATATGAATGATTGATCTTTAATTTATTGGTGAATTTGGAATACGGCTAAATTTCCTTTTCTCTTCAAGGCTGTATAATGAGTGTAAAGTTATCATCACACTCCCTTGGGCAATTTAAAATTGAATGTAAGGCAAATACACAATCAGGATTGTTAAGTGCACTTGATGAAGTGTGATTTAGATTCAGCCAGGAGCTTTGCTTTCCTGGATAGTAAATCTGATTAACTGTAGAGTCATGTGACCAGGTGGGGGCTTGGTGGGGCCTTAGGCCATAGACTTAGGTTACATACGCCATTCAGCGCTCATCCCAGGTAAAACAATACTTTGACTGCTTGACAGATAACTTGACCAACTAAGGCAAAACAAACGCATTTGAATTGATTTCCAGGCAAATCAAAGATTTCTTGTTTTACCTGTGTTTGCCAGTTATTTTCAAATAATTTCTTTCTTTTTTTGATTTTTTTTGTTGCTTTTTGGTAAAAAAGAAGCTATTCAGAAGGTTTAATACTTCTTTACCTGGGTAGCAGTCTGTTTCAGGACCCACATTAACCAACCAATAGGAACCATTTCCTACCTATTAGGCCCACTTACCTACCTACCTACCTACCTAGCTAGTGCTGACCTAATTACAGCTTCTCAAATTAACCACTTCCTTTTTCGCTACAGATTATCCTCAACCTTCAATCTTTGACCATCTACAACCCTGTGCGCTTCGCGTATAATGTCAAATTATTATTAAATTCGTATTCAGCGCGACCAGGGCTATCTAACGATACTATTTTCGTGATGGCGCTGCTTTTTCTTTTAGTACTTGATTTATTTGAATTATTTGATCAAATAACTGTTCAATCAAAACAACAGATTCAACCAAACAAGTCAAATAAGCGCTTTTTGCGATCAATCAAGGCAAAACAAGTCAAGAGCCGTTTATTTGACTTGTTTTACCTGGGATGAGCGCTGACGCCATTCTGTAGCTTCTCACTAGACCTACTTCCTAGCTTAGTACATCATCCAGATAGGTCTCTATAC
Source organism: Hypoxylon argillaceum (assembly GCA_022495175.1). Classification (NCBI taxonomy): domain Eukaryota; kingdom Fungi; phylum Ascomycota; class Sordariomycetes; order Xylariales; family Hypoxylaceae; genus Hypoxylon; species Hypoxylon argillaceum. Next base: position 52,090 of record MU378250.1, on the reverse strand, counting down.
CAGAATTCAGCCTTTGCGCACCAATTGAGTGTTCTTATACTCGTGAGTGCCTTGCTGGGTAAGGTGGGAGTTACTATATTAACAAGGCAGACAGCTAATAGCCCACTAACACAATAAAAATAATTAGACATTGGAATTCAGTTCCTAGCCCCTAGTCTGAGAGGAGCAATAAAACAACCTGAAGATTAAAGCATATTCGCGTAGAAGCGGCAGCCTTGATGCGTAAGCTGAGGGAGAAGGATCAGAGGTACCACTGCTCAGCCCCTTTTCTGGCAGGTGCAAAGAAAGATGCGATATGTTCGAGGCGGGAAGCAGCTACCTTGAACTCTTGCGCGGTCTGTTACTGCCATGACAAAAATACAGCTATAAGCGAAGAAGGCGGGTTTGTCTTCCGACATGGGTGCTAGTTAACGGAGTCACATCCCACCTCATCTCGTCCTCTTCGGCCACCACTATTAGCTCGAAGTAGACTACAACATCGCCAGTCATTCGCTCACGACGAATTCGCTCGTTTTCCTACAACCACACTCGCTTCCCCCCCTTTTTTTTGGATTGTCAAGCATCGAACTTCGACTCCCTACTCGGGCCTGATTTCTTGGTGACTATCCTTACTCACCGCGTTGTTGTCGCAGCCCGGGAATTCATTCGCTTTTTTTCTTTGCAACGATTTATGGGATCTGGAGAGCAAGCAGAGAGAAACAACTAGACAAAACGAAAAAGAAGAAAAAACAATTGAATCATCAGACTGGCAAATAAGTGCAGCAGCTATCACGGCGTCTCATTTCGCTGTTAGAATTTATACTCGTACTCGTCCAGCCACGCTGTGCTGGCTTACATTTGGCCAAGATGAAATACATCTACTTCATGTTCCTCCTTGTACACGCCGCCTTCGCCAAGATGTTGAAGCTGGATGTTGGGACCGATCCTGAACTGCCAAGTAAGAGGAGCTAGTTGTTCCGCGCGATTCAACGTTCACTACTTCACCTGCTAATCGGGTGCTGGTAGGCTGTGCATCACACTGCATGATTGATAGCATGTTCGTCACGCAATGCTTGGACATGAATTGCCTCTGTCACCAGCAAGAGTATCAAAAGGCAAGCTAGAATCGTATTCCCTAGCCACACTCTTCAACGTCGTGCTAACATGCTTCTGCTAGTCACTATTCCAGTGTCTCTACTCTCAATGTGATTCGAAGGAATATGGCCCAGCACTTAGCCGCACGATCTCAACGTGCATGGGCGTCGGCGCCGAGATTTATATGGTTGCGCCCGGCTTCATCAACGAAGAGCTCCTCCGTGTGCGAGAGGCCGATTATCTCGCTGGTCGTCAACTTCCCGAGATCCCTGGCATTCAACTACGCCAGGAGAGTATCCCCGTTGTCACGGTCACCACTACCTTCACGGACCATATTACACTAACCATGACCCTTTCACCAACCCTCACGCCCTTCCTAACGAGCAGTCCCGAGTCCTCGAGCATCAACCGGCCGTGGGTCATCACGCAATCACAATCGACTCGTTTCCAGGCGTCCTTTTCAGGGCTGGTCCTGTGGATCACCATGGTCTTGCTGCAAGATTACTGGATGAATGGGTACTAGTAATAGAGAGAGACGAATCAGCATGGGCGCTTTTGTTTTCGGGCATATTTTACACCATGCTACTATGCAACGAAGTACGAAGGAGGAAATAACTTGTCTTGTCTTGTTGGGAGGGCTTTGAACATACATTTGTAATGTTATTGGCGTCCACTATTTTCTATATAGTCGTTCTGAATGACCTGTACACCAATTTCTAACGCCGACTGAGACCGAAGCACTGTTCTGGGTATCATGTGAAATGCAATTGAACACCACGTTAAGAGAAGTGTGTGGATTTGCTCCGAACCCGATTTAGTAGAACAAGAGCTGCAATGGCTGCTCAGAATTTGTGTATTTCACCTTAAACTCCGTCCTAGATAGCCAGCGCGCGAGGGGTATCATAGTCTCCTTCATGTCCATGATACCCCGCTTCTTCTGGTCAATATGCGAGGCGTCAACCACGAGTCGCTCGAGTTTATCTAGCTTCAGTGTTCCTGAAACGTCTGTTAGCCTCAATTTCGGATAAGATCTGCTGTGAAAACTGACCACTTTCAGCTAGATCGTTTAACCTTACGGGCGTTCCCACCGCAACGCCTGTTCGGTGACTTTCAAGGAACTTCTTAGTGTCCTCGATCTTAATATGTTTCGCGAACTGCACAATGTTAGCCTGCAATTATAATCTATTGAGAGGCAAGTTTCGCGTACTAGCTTTCCCACTGTGACATTCTTCGACTGGAATTTTCGCACGGCTCTATAAAGTTTGTTAGAAAACAGCCTAGAAAGGAAACTAAGCCAATGGGCGGAGAGCCATACCTCACAACCTCGGCCGCCCTCAACCCGGCACCGGTCACAATGATGGTGTGCGGCGAGCCATTCTCCTTCGGGGCATCCCCCAGCGTCTTCGGGTTCTTAGCATGCGCCTCTAAAAATGCCGGAAGATTCTCCAGACTCCGGGGTTCAGAAAATGAACTCGAGTCCTTGATTGCGTTTGCTGTTGTGACTTAGTCTTCTGCATCTCTAAATATGCAGGTGAGTGAGACTCACGTGAAATGTCCAGGGCAGAAAGCTCTACCGGCTTTAGATCGGAGCCAAATCTCCTCGTCTTCTGGGCTAGATGGTCGGCGAGCAACATACTGTCGAGGAGTGCGATTTTCTTGTTCAGACCAGCCTCCAGGTCCATGCCTAGGTCTTCGTCTTCGAAGGCTGACTTTCTCCGTTTTCGCGAGCCACTGTCGTCCTCACGGGGTCGCTTCTTCGACTTGGCTTTGGATGCCAGGCTTACTGGCTTGGCGGGTTGAGTTTGTGCCATATTGACTTAACGATCCTCGATGTACTCTTCGCAATTCTTTTTTTCTGGTCGTGAAATTATAAGAGATCGACGTGAAGAGAAAGGGTAAGATGAAATTTGAGGTTGGTTAAATGCAAGTAACCATTGAAGATTTTCGATGCAAGATAAGCTATGGCGATATGCATCTACCATGTTACTAGCGTTACCCCACATTCATTGTCCCACGACGACACCATTTATGTGTCTTTGGCCTACTAAGGGAATTTTTTTCTACCTGTCTTACTTATAGAATCTTACTAAATACTTCAGATTATTCACTATAGACCGCAATGAATAATTCTATTAACCTTCTGCGGATTTCTCAACAGTGCTGCAAATACATAATCTCCGAATCAAGGAATATGTCGATACCCCAAGGAGTGCGGGAAACAAGATGCACTGCAGTACATACCCTCAGAATATCTACTCATATTATACGCTAAGTTCAGAGAGTCGTAGACTACCTAGGTGCTTCAACCTGTCCTCAACTCGTTAACCTTGCTTACTCACTCTCCTAGAAATGCTTTTCCCTTATAGATTTATTAATTATATGGGAGAGCAATTCAATGCCTTATTACTTACCAATGGCGTCTATAAATAAAGAGAGTTTGACTGCTTGTCTAGGTCCCTTGCCGAACAGTTTATGGTACCTACTGAGGTAGGTACTTCCAATCTTACCTAATGCATGCATGTAGAGCGGCTGGAGCCGCCATATGCAACTAACCAAGCACCCCACAAGCTCGCATATCGAGCCGCGGTCCCACTAAAATTTTCTGTTGGCTTACTGCCCAGATTCTGTACTTGGGTGTTGCTTGTTGCACCCATCTCGACTTTTCCACCGCTCAAAGCAAGCCTGAAATTCGTCTTGAGAATTCCTTTAAAAGTGGACTAATTCCCTACCGTGGACACCTCGGAAATCAATTTCATTGCCTTCTCGCACTTCGTCTTCATCACCGTTTCAAAATGCCGTCCTCCAAGAAGCGCAAGTCCCACGACGAGGACCCCACTACCACCACGGTAACGGAAGCGGTGACGGACGTCTCGAGCAAGAAACGGAGGCGTGTGAGTGCCGGGGAAGGTGAAGAGGCCTCAAAACTTGAGCGGAAGAAGAAGAAGTCGAAGAAGGATAAGAAGGATAAGAAGACCGAGGAGAAGGAAGAAGTAGAAGCGGACTCAAACACCACGAAGAACACAGACGCCACAGATCCCAAGCCCACTTCCTCCTCGTCCAAGAAGACCAAGAAAGACAAGAAAGACAAGAAGGACAAGACGAAACCCCCCACAACCACACCATCCGAAACCGAACCCACAACCACCGAACCCACAGCCGAAGCAGACGCAGACGCGGACGCAGAAGCAGGCGCCGAACCAGACGCCAAAAAGCGCTTCATAGTCTTCGTCGGCAACCTCCCCTACAGCGCGACCCCCGCGCAAATAACCTCGCACTTCGCCTCCGTGCACCCGACCTCCGTGCGCCTCCTGCACCAAAAGCACGACCCGACCCGCTCGCGGGGCATCGCCTTCGTCGAGTTCGAGCGCTACGACCACATGAAGACAGCCCTAAAGCTCTTCCACCACTCCACCTTCAAGTGCCCCTCCTCTACCTCCTCCTCTTCCTTTAATTCCAACGGCCGAGGCAGCAGGAACAACCCCCGGGGACGCCCCGGAGCAGCAGGAGGAGGCAGCGAGCCGGCGACGGAGGAGCGCAAGATCAACGTCGAGCTGACGGCCGGCGGCGGCGGCAACACCGAGTACCGCCGCGAGCGCATCCGCGCCAAGAACGAGAAGCTCAACGAGGAGCGCGCCCGGCGCGCGCAGGAGGAGGCGCGCGCGCGGGACAAGAAGGAGCGGGAGAAGGCCAAGAAGGGGGGCGAGGGCGAGGAGGAGAAGAAGGGTGGTGGTACAGATGGTGTGCACCCGAGTAGGCGGAGACGGGTTCCTGGTTCGGCATAGTGGAATTTGATACCCCTGATTGCAAAATCGATGTGTAGAAGAGTCGATACTTACATCTGGAAAGCATATTAATTACAGAGTCAATTTGAGTGGGGCAAAGCCGATGTTTAAACTGTCATGTTGTGGAAGTTTATGTGAGATCTAAGGTGTTTGGAATAAGTGTGTAAGACTCTAAGTGAAGAGCGAGGATGTATCTAGAGGCTGGGTAGGAAAAAGTAATGCGTCCCTAGTAGATGGACACCATATTCATGGTATTATGGTATAATTGGGAAAAACTTGCATTTCCATTGCCGGCTGTGTGATATCTACAATATCGAGGAATGCTAGTCTTGCATACCCTCATTGCCTTGCTATAGAGCTAAGCACTGTCTATCAAAATCAGGCACAATGAAACAAGCAGAATGGTCCTATGCTTAAGTTCTGGTCTTCTCCAACTTGGCTAGAACCAAGATCCCGGAGACAAACACCAGATAATCTGGGTATCGAACTTCCTGGACAAAAAGAGCCATTTGCAAGAAACCCCCAATGCTTCTCAAATCTGGAACCACCAGTCACAACTATTCTCTTTCTTTCTCTCTCAGTTCAAATTCCATTGCAAAAGTCCGATCAATCAAAATGAAGGCGGACCAAATGGCTGGGTATGTGGTGTATGTGCAAAGGAGGGGACGTGAGGCCGATGTAAATGGTTAATGCAAACAAGAAGCCTCAGCACGCCGATTCCTTAGCGAGAAACGTCTTTCCTATATGAAACCCCAAAACGCCGGCATTCCTTGCCAATATCTCTTGCACTCGAGGCAAAATATTATGTTGCGAATTTCTGGGGGTATCTAAAGGATGGCGCACTTTCCTCCCTTCTTCGTCTTCGCAGGGATAGGACGAGGGTTCAGAACAGCACTGAATCGTGTTAGTAACTTTGTACCTTCACAGGTTGCTTAAGTAGGGCATACCGAATTGCTTCATCAAAAACGCTCTTCAGATTTCGTTGAGTCAATGCAGAACATTCCAAATACTTGTGCGCCTTGATTTCTTTAGCGCAGACCAAAGCCTGGTCATAAGAAACAGGCTCCATTCTCTTAGAGCGGAGGCTCTCTAAGGTGGCAGGGTCCTCTCGAAGATCGAGCTTGGTGCCCACCAAGATGATCGGGATATTGGGGGCATGGTGGTCAATCTCGGGGTACCACTGGATGTGGCCAGATTAGTAAGTCGGCGCCGTGGAAGCTCTCAGGGGGTACGTACCTTAGCCTTGACGTTATCGAACGAGGGTGGGCTGACAATGCTGAAGCAGATCAAGAAAACATCGGTCTGGGGGTAGGAGAGCGGGCGCAAGCGGTCGTAATCTTCCTGTCCAGCAGTATCCCAAAGTCCAAGACTAATTGGCTTCCCATCGACCATAACACTTGCGGAATAATTGTCAAAGCTAAGAAACAAGTGTTAGGATGTGATAAGCGCGAGCGGGAGGGGATTGGGTGGGGGACCAACACTGTAGGGATGTATTCACCAGGGAATGCATTCGTGGTATATGAGATGAGGAGACATGTCTAGATACGATATCAGCACAGCGACGAGTAATCAACGTTGTATGTAGGAGCTTACCTTGCCGACAGCACCATCACCAGTGACAACGCACTGTAGGAACCTAGCATTAGTGATTGTTCAAGGTAGTGAAACTCTGCACCGCCACGGGCAATCGCTGTGAAATCATACCTTTAGAGACTGAACGCCGGGAGCTGCCATGATTCGCGGACTTGAGGAATTGTGTAGACGCGACGATGTGTACTTGAGGGACGAACGAGTGGAGGCTTGGTGATGATTGAGAGGAAGTCGGCGTGGGTTGGCAACAGTTAGAGGATGTCAAATGCCGTCGACGTCCAGGTTGAATCTAGGAGTGAACTCGGTTTAGAGTGAATGTTGTTGGCTGTAACAGATGTCAGAGTGTCTTGATACTAATTACAGCATGGCGTGCCGCAGCTTGCAGGAGTCGGGCAGCACAAAACTGCAGGACGATAAGGGGCGTTGTGGACGGGGAGGCGCTTTGCCGTTTGGGGGCAGATGTAGGTGGGTGGATAAGTACAGAGTACCTAGGTCGCCCGAAGGACTAAATAGGTCTAAACAGGCCAAGGTATAACGGTTCTGGGCAAGGCCGCGATTGAATGGTGCGGAACAAGCAAAAGCGGTGGAAGTGGTGGTGCATGTGCTATGCAAGGAAAACAGGGAGTGTAGGTAGGTCGATGATAGATCGATAGAGAATTACCTTACAGTTTGGGTTATGTGGAAGAGGTAGAGGATGACAAAGGCAGGGGAATAATCGACGTTGGCTGGGGAGGTAAGTAGGTGGATAGGTGAAAAGGTAGGCAGGTAGGTATGTACTATGTATGTATGTAGGTTAGGTGGGTAGTAGGTAGGTAGGTGTACGACAACAGTCGCGGTTGGTTTGCTAAATTCCCAATGTAGTGGTGAGGCCTGGGGAGTACTAGAGGAACGGGATAGATGTTGTGGTCGGGAGCGCACAACATGGTAGTTGTGAAGGTGTACGTACAGTAGTAAAGGCGAGGAGCCGAGGCCGGGAGGGAAAACACAGCACACGGTATAATAGGTAAAAGGTGATAACGTACCTACAACACGACAATTTGCTTAAGGTTCTGACAGCACGGCTGGTGTAGCGTCCGTATCAGAGATGCCACGACTACTAACGGACAGACGGGTTCAGGATCAGATGAATCAATCAATTAATCAATCAATCGGTCGGTCAATCAGAAGAGAGATGCAGCGCTCGGATCGCAGGCAAGAGTATCATCGACGGAACAAGACGGGAAGAAAGAGAAGAAGAAGAAGAAGGATGAAGAGATACACACCCACGCACGCACAGAGCTAGCTCTATGACTCTCTCCAACCCAAAACAGAGCAGGATGAGTTCAGCGGTTGCAGTGTAGTGTAGATTGGTTATGTGGTGAGTGATGTGTGGATTGCGGCGATGGGGTCGACGGATAGATGGATAAGAGTTAGGGAGGTAGGTTGGTCGATGGTTGGTCGATTTAGCAGAGGAAATCGAAACTGTAGGGCGAATTTACATAGGTACCTACGTAAGTACTTTCCCAGCCCACTAAGTCAGTAGGGTATTTAAGAAAGGGCGGTCGGTTGGCTTATAGCTCGTTGCTTGTATCGATACCACGTTTGCTCTTACCCACCAATAACCACAATAGCTTTGTAGATAAGTTAACAGGTACCGAGGTAGGAAGGTACGTAGCTAAAGTTGTATATACAGTAGAGCAAACAATGCTTTGCGTTTAATTAAATGCACGTAGGTACGTAGTCCGTACGTGCCTACCTTAAACAAAGATATTGCGCATTATAGGGATCCCTTAGGTCGGTACCTCTTCGCAGTGATTCTCTGTACCTCAGGTTAGACGCAGACAGCCCCTAATCGGGTACTAGACCGGGCCCTCACTAGCGGCTAACGGTAGGTAGCGTTACAAGAGATGCAAGGACCCCGGCAAGGAATTGCCAGTATATTGGTGGGGACGTCCTTGTGATAGCATTGGAGTGCTTGCTCTATGAGTATGAATTGGTGAGTTCACATGATTGGACCTATCTAAGACGAAAATCTGGTATTCCATGTGAAAGAAAGACCAAACCAAGTGCCCATGTTACTATACCGGTTATTCCCATGACGGAAAATTGAAGATATGAGATCTGGTTAGTGGCGGTTTAGGATAGGTAGGTACGACTAGGTACATATATGGATTATCCCTGCTTCTTAATACCTATCTATTAGGTATCCCTACTGGACTTATCATGTATGAAATGCAACTGACCCTGCTGTATTACCTTGATATACATGCTTAGTATTAATAAATAAGAACAAACTCACTAGACCATTATATAAGGAACAAGGGAAACGGTGCTAAACTAGCAAGGAGACATTCTTATCGGCAGAAGACATTCTTTTAAGGCGCTACCTGAAGCACAGCTACAATTGATAGCCCGCCATCTATCTGTATGACGTGTACCAGGCATGCCTTCTCAAAGCGTTAAAGGGTTAAGACTGCGTAGAAGAACAAGCAACAGTTTTGATTCGTCATTATTCCAGAGCTTGCAACAAATCAGAATGTTTGGTGGCCCGTGGGTATGCCTAGCGTATGGCAATAAGTACTAAATTTAGCCGAGTCTCTGGAGTGAACTGACAAATATTCCTACGAACAAGAGAATAAAAGGATGTGTTTGATTTAATGGAAGCCAAGAAGAGAAGAGCGCTGGCTTAAATACAAAGAAAGACCTTGGGTTGCAATGGAGGTATCAATATACGCAGATAGATTCTCTGTATGCATATACGCAGTAAGTGGCAGGTCCGAGCACGGCGTCAAGGGTTTAATTTGCCCCGCGATCTTCACACCTGGGAAGATTGATCGACACGAGGGCAAGAAGCATTTAGCAGGAGGGGGCGATATGTACGTACCAGCCCATTAGGTCAGGGTGGCATATGTATGTACATGTACGTAGTAGTTGTATGTACAGGTACTGTATGCGTACCTTCCGACTGCACGCTACATGGGCATTTACATTAAGGTATGTAGGTATATACGGTATATATATCAATGAAATCGGGAAGAAGCGAGTGAAACACATGCTGCGTAAAATGCCACGATGGCATTTTACCCGGGGGTGACAGCTGATCTAGCTAACCTGACCTACGCACACGCGTACAGGGGAGATAGGTGCAGGTTAGCCCTAATCGAGGACCTATCTGCTACAGCAGTGAGGGCGATGGCGCAAGCTACTGCATGCAGGTGATAATTCGGCTTGGTTCGGAGGAGAATCTGCTCTGTAGTAGACTCGGATACCTAGCTGCCTACAGGTAGACTAGCTAGCGGGCGTGCATACCGAAACATCATACCGAAACATCACATTGAAACAGGTAGTGGAAGGTGTTTCATCGTGACTTCAACACCTAGATCCGAGAGTTTGGGGGTGCCATGCCCTTAGCAGCCTGCTGTGCTGTGGATACATATTCTAGACTGCAGATTGATGCATTAAGACTGCCAGAAGTGACCCCACCTTCCCTTTAAGATTAGGTAGGTAGCGGGTTAGATACCTAAAGCGAGATAGGTGCCACGTGTGGGTCTACCCAATCCACTTTCAACTTCCAAGGTACCTCCTGAAGTACCAAGTCATCTTCCGCCCTGACGCGTGCTGAACGCGCTCTAACTGGCCGCCTTGCAGCTCAGACGCGTCCCTGCTCAATCCTAGTACACAACAGTAGGTACGTAGCGAATATACCCACGTCATAAGGCATGCACATAATACAACTAGACCCATCCTAGATCCTAGACACCAACAACCAAGAACGAACAACATATCTTCGCGCAGCTATTGTGATTACAAGCTGGTGCGTGATGCCAATTGCCCGGCTAAGCCCGATAAACGAGGTTTGATATCGCATCATGGCAAACACCAACCTGGGGTCATCACGAGGCGGTGGTCTCCTGCCCCTGAGCACGCCCCGAGCTGCCGCAACCCCAAACCAGCAAACCTCCGGCCGCCCCCCGACCTCAGCACGACGGAACAACGTCGCCACCCCCCACGCCCGCGCCGCCATCCGGGCCATGGACCAGCGGCGCGCCGCCCTCTTCACGCCCGGCCGAGTCCGCCGCCGCAGTCTGCGCGAGCAGCGCGAGACGCCCCGGGATATCCTGCGGAACCTCAGCCGGGTCCTCGCCCCGACGTCCCAAGTCGTGTCCTCGTCCTCGTCGCCCGACTCTCCAGGTCGCGCAGGCAATTCCACATTACCCCCGTTTCCAGAGGAGGATGACGGCGACGACGACGACTTCCCGATCGAGCGCCCGCGGTTCTCGCTGCCGCTTGGGCCGGAGGAGGATGATGATGAGGATTTGAAGCCTCCTCGGCTTAGCGGGTTTGAGGAGGACAATTATACGATGCAGTCGATTGAGCTTCCCCGGCGGGCGATCACCGATCATACGATACGGAGCAGCCTGGGCAGCATGAGATACAGTGACTATATGGGGCCCGACATACAGAGCGACGATGTTGGCATTGATTCCGGCTTCTTCCCACCACCGGCGCTAGACGACAGTGCGGAGGTAGTCATGGATGAACCGGCTGTGATTGAACGGTTAGTGTGCTAATCAACTTTCATTAAGATCAAGAATTCGTGGAGCTAACATGTGCAGTCTGGATGCCGATGAAGCAAGACGGCAAACAGTCGGAGGCGATAGCGTGTTTGGTGCTATAGATATCCCCGACATTGGGAATGAGAGTACTTTCGTCATGGCCCCTGTTCAGTCACCTGTACGAGATGCGACAACAACTGAGGGATTAGAAGACTTCGGAAGTGATAATGCCCCACTGGACATGGGTGTCGATGATGACGACGATGTGAACGAACCAATGGATATGCCTGATTTTGATATTGAAGAACATGAAGAGGAGGCCGAAGCCGATGAAGCAGCTGAAAACAACATCAACACGATAGAAGAGACGGCAATATCGCGCACAGCTAGCCTAGCACCGAACAGGGGCATAAAGAGGAAAAAGGGAAAGAAGATATCGAGATATGGCATAGAATATCCCTCTCTACCAGCAAATGTGGTGAAACGACTGGCAACGACTTGTGCGAAGACTGCAGGATCCAAAGGCAAGATTAGTCCAGACACGTTAGAAGCCATAATGCAGGCTACAGAATGGTTTTTCGAGCAGGTTGGAGATGACCTGTCCGCATACGCGAAGCATGCGGGCCGTAAGACTATCGATGAGAGTGATATGATTACTCTCATGCGAAGGTACGTTTTGATTCACTCTTTCTACAGTGTTGTTTTCCTGAGTTATATACAGATGCTAATATTTCATATGATACAGACAGCGGCAAACGAACTCTTCTACTACGCCATTTTCGCTCGCGCAGCGCCATTTACCACGAGAGCTCTTGCAGGCGTTACGTATGCCGGTACCAGTCCCGAGTAAAGCTCCACGCAAGAAGGCGAGGCACGTAGATGTCGAGGGAGAAGAGCAGGAGGAAGTGACGTGAACCAAGTGCCAATCTTTGATTTCACGTGATGCATTTTATGAGAAGGTCTATCTATGACCATTCCTTGTTCATCCGTACGCGACGGGACAGGTCTGTTGGAGGCTTCTTGACCACCATGTAGAACATTATGGATGTGGCAATCGCCAGTCCATACCTAGCCGCGCTTTAGCCTTGCATTGTATGGAGTAAAATGAGGGAGAGGGAGAGGGAGGCATACCATGTAAAAATGTACTGGGCATGATTATTACGCAAGTTGACCTCAGCCGGTCGACCAATAGGGATACCCTTAGACTGCATCTCAATGGCCTGTAGCAGACCAGGTTCTGTACAAGTGCATGTCAGCAGACTTACTCAATGAAAATGAAAACAAAATGCAACAGAAAGCAAACAATATAATCAGCGTGACTGTAGCCATGCCCATACGTACCCATAGTCTGCTCGACCCACACGGCCTGGCTCCCGGTTAACTCGGCCATCTGCTTCACATCCGGAAAGTAAAACTCCCCCTTATCCGGCCGATTCTCCGGCGTGAACATATTCTTCTTCCACGGCTCCCTCAACAAGCCCTCGACAACAACCTCCCCCGTCGGCAAGCCCTCCATCCTATCCCTCTGCCTGCGCAACTTCTTCGCCACCCAGCCCCGGTTCACCAGCACCGTCGTCGACCCCTTGGCGTCCTCCCCCCGCTCCAGCGGCGTGATCACCATGAAGCCGTCCTCGCCGTCCCGCATGCGCGGCCCCACGAGCATCTCGCGGTCGTGCCGGAAGCGGCCGCGGGCGACGACGCGGCGGAAGTCGAAGTCGTGGATGGCGTCGGGGTCCACGCGCGGCGGGAGCGGCAGCGGGGGCTGCACGAGGCGGTCCTCGAAGCGCGCCACGAGCTCCGTCTTCCAGCCCAGCCGCTGCACCTGCCACGTGCCGAGGGCCAGCGCCGTCAGCGGGATGAGCGCCAGCACGAGGAGGCCGGGGCCGTGGCGCCGGCCGCCGGCGCGCACGAGCTCGGGCGGGTTGTCGAGGATCGAGGTGAAGGTCGGGTCGTCGGCGGGCTGGCGTCGCGGGCTGTCGTGGTCGTCGGCGGCGGCGGGGCGCCGCGCGGTGTAGCTGAAGGGGCGGCGGTGCGTAGTGCGTAGGGGTGACGGTGCGTAGAAGAGAGGGCGTGGGAGGAGGGAGGGGTGTGTGTGATGTTGATGTTGCTGTTGCTGCTGCTCCAGTGCGCGCTGTATCTGCCGCGCGAGGCCGTGCTGCGGGAGCCGGAAGCTGGTGGGCTTCATGGCGGGTCGGATTGGTTGGGGGGTTTGCCGGTTGGCTTTATTACTTTGGCGGCATGGCTCGAGTTGGTATGTCTACTGTTTTACAAGTGCATGTGAGGCCGATGACGATTTCTTGAGCTCTGGTAGGTGGTATACCTTGTAAGTGCATATTAGTTGGGGACCTTACAGGGCTGTGAATATCTACCTAGCCTAGGTAAATACATCTACCAGGTACCTAGAGTCCTAGACACCTCCAGTTCATTCATCCCTCCCTCAACAACACAATAATCTAGTATATTGTCCTTATTTTGCAATGTCAACTGTGTCCGCCAACCTTGCTCAAAATATTCCTACAGGCTCTGCCGACGCCATACATTTTTTACCGATGTCTCTGCCAGTATTGCTGCGGGTGTTCCTGCAAACTTCTCTATTGTTAAGCCACCGAAACGAGCGCTCGTCCGTACACTTGACCGTGAAGATGCATTGGGGCATATGAAGATAATTGTACGTGCCTTTCGCATGTACATTACACAATGACGGGAAGCTCCATCGGCGGCTCTTCTTTAGTTAAACAATCTTCTTGTCGTGCTAGCTTCAGAATCTGCATTCTAGCTAAATTTAATTATTATAGCTACCAAACTGCAGTACATACCTACATATATGTAGGTAGTACTAACCTACCTAGAAGTACCTGTGCAGGCTGCGGTGTACACGTGTAAGGGATGGCGGTCGTACTACGGCGGCGCGTGGTGGCGGCGCACTGCTGTTAAACCGTCGGCGCTTAACGTGTAGCCAATCTCCTGCCACTCAACCACTTCAAAACAACTCCCTAATGTGACAAGCCATTCTCAACCTTCTCGTCCTCCCTCTGACATGATGGCCAGCAATGGCGGACTCTCGAAATCGAAAAAGGTCGCACGCAGACGACCATGTCCTGCGAGAGAGCCATAATCCTAACAAGAAGCCTAGGTTAAGCGCCGGGCTGAATTTCCCTCCCGAGTTTTGGGATAGACTCTCTAAGGTCCCCCTTACTGGGCGCGCATTGCGAGAGCTCGATCGCCGAAATGGTATAAAATCAGCCAATGTTACCCCCGTGTTGCAGGAAGAGGTATTCTCCAGCAATCTCGCCAGGTTTGCGATGTATGGGGGACCCAATATCCTTCATCTTCGTGGCGTAGGTTCCTTTCCGCCACCATCAAATCACAGATAACTGATATGCCTACAAAGTATCGGCAATCAAGTTTGGCTGCGACACTGAAACTCACATCGGCTGAATCGTCAACGTCCTCTCGAGGCCCCGAATTCGAACAGCATCTCCATGATCACGGCATATACGTTAACAACTTGAAGTCTTCTCCTCTGAACCTTCAAAATGTCCGTGAGAGGTTGCGGCGACCCACACCGTCGTTATCGCTGTCTCGCTTCTCCGACGAAGACTTCGAGGATTTTGTACGTAAGAGTTATATCACTAATAAGAAGGACGTAGTACGAGACATTTTACCGGTGATATTGGGAACCACAAAAATTCGAAGCAGGGGCAATTTTTTGTTTACCGAGTTTGAATCTATCACAGACGGAACCACATCAAAGCCGAAGCCTGATGTCTTTGATGGGGCTCCTCTTGATGATATCGACAAGCGGATCCTTGCTGACAAGCATATTTCCGCCTTAATTGTCCCTACAAAACATCCAATAGTTCCTGTTGCGCCTAATTTCTTCCTCGAAGTGAAGGGTCCGTCTAGTATTCCAGCCGTCTTGAGGCGACAGATTTGCTACGACGGAGCGAATGGAGCTCGCGCCATGCATTGTCTACAAAACTACGGGAGAGAATCCATATACGATGGGAACGCCTATACGTTTAGCGCAACTTATGACCATGGGTCAGAAGTGCTTGCCTTGTACGCCCACCACCTCACTGCGCCCGCTGTTCCCGGGGGGAAACCAGAGTACCACCTCACTAGAGTCGGTGGTTATCTCCTGTCGCATAACCATGAAACTTTTGTTGACGGTCTTACTGCATTCGGAAATCTACGAGATATGACACAGGAATTTCGAGATGGTTTCATTAAGGCCGCTAACGCCCACGCCCAGAAAGATGTGGTGGTAGAAGCCCATCCGGACCAAAAAAAGGGTTGAATTAAAAGAGTCCCGGCGCGAAAGAGCAAATCAGCCCGCGTGACTCCGCTGCGAAAGGCAGAAGGATTGCCCGAAAGAAATCCGTCGGGGTTTCCTCAGCGAATCAATCATAGACGTAGATAAAGATCATCTTTTTGCGTCGGGGGTTTCAGACATCTTTGTTGAGTAGTCTATTCAAATAGCATACGTAGCACTATCTTGAAATACGCCATGACTTTTATTGAAATACTGATCTAATGAGACGATTGGTAGAGTCAAAATCTTTTTCATCAAGTTGAAGGAAGAGTTCAGCAGTATAAAGGAATAGCAGGTCTATAGAGCTAAAGATAAGCAGCAGAAGAAAGGGATCAGGGCGTAGGCGAAGCAGAAGCGGTAATGTCTAGGGCTAGATAATTATGGGCATTGTAAGACTGCGTGGTCAAGTTTCACGTAGGAGCCTGTTGATTAGGTTTAATTTCGTTGGTTTTCTCCTCTATAATTATATCTAGGTAGCTAGCACGTAGCCCTTCCAGGGCTTTGACCTGTAGTCGACTAGCCAGATCTTCTTTGCCAAGTTCGATTGATTTTTATTTGAGCATTTATGCTAAAGTTTAGAGTATTTGTATTTTCGTTAAACTGTTTGAATAATTGAGTGCTGGGATAGTGCACATGAATAGTATATACAATTTGTTCTAAATTAGGATTGGGTTGGCTACCTTGCTAAGTGCTGTTAACAACAATATGAATTCTATTCTACCTTAAAACAGACATGTTTTATGCAAGGCTGTAGAAAAATCAAGGCATAACGGAAAGAGTAGTACACCTCGGATAAGAAAAGATGTAAAGCGTAGATGTCGTCGTAATAACCGTGTGGCTAGACGGCTTGGAGGTGTTCGACGCTCATCAACTCGCCTCCGATATGTACCGTCTACATGCTCAACATGACAACGAATATCTCCTTCATGGCGTCATTAGACCAGAAAGCTATCGAATCCTTGCAATATTTCACGGCAGTGAACCTGTGCGGCCTGTGAAGTTACACGGCGATTGCGACGATTTCACAACTCGCATACCGGAAGACTTTGTTCGCTCTCTGCCGCGTCCTACATTAATATTCTGGGCTTGAAGGTGCTTCCAGAGGCGACGCAAGAGTTGGAAGATGAAGTGTATTTCTGCACTGGGGAACAACCGGGAGAACAGTTACAGAAGCTTTTGTACGCCATAGGTGGATACCTTTGGTGGTGAATTATGTTGATGTACCTACAATCGTGGATCAGGTCAACGGGTTAGAAGTGCGTAACAAACGTCATATGTGTTTTTTAGATATCACAGGCGGATGTGATATAAAGACAAAGCAGTAAAATTGGAAAACAAGGGAACGTTTGTATAGAGATATACATATAAACTAAAGCCCCTATTCACAAGTAGTTACGCGATAAGAGACTGTATCGTTTCCCGTGCCAGGGACCTTCGGCTTGAAGTCCATGTATACTAGCTCCCCCTTCTCGGGTTTCCACTCGCCGTCCGTATCCCGGTAGTATACAAGCTCACCGGACCCGCTGTCTCGCACCTCAGCCGTGGTATGTGTAATCGCGCCCTCGGTCGACCACTCGAGCTTGTAGCAAGTTGATTTCGTCACGAGAAAGGGTACGGTGCAGCGTGCATCGCCATTTTTGTCTAGACACTTCTCGACGGCGTAGTCGAGAACTTTGCCGGATGCTACCTCAGATGCTATTGAGGGGTTTGGTCAGTTGGTGTTTATAATGGACAGCCAGTGACGCCTTACGTTGATGAAGAGTCCCTGTTAAGGCGAGCCCTGCGGTGAGGACACTCTGTGTTGTCGGTAGGTACATTGTTGTTCGTTCTTCACTCTCGATTTTCTGATAGTTATTAATGATTGATGATTGGGGTTGATTGAGACTGTAGTGTGTTCTCGAAATGATTCAATCGTTCTTGGTTTTGCTTTTCAAGGAACTGAAAATGGTGAAGATGGAGAGATTTAGGCAGTAGTATTACAATTAGGTAGACCCGAATGTCCAATTTGTCTTTATGCTTCTTGCATGACGTAATTATCATCATTGTGTAACGACGTCATATATTTTCGCGTCATCATTTTTTTAACGCGTGGTATTGCCAAGGCTTAGTAAAATGGATTGAATTGCAACGATTCCACTACGATCCTACTACGGATATTACGGTGAAATATTTAAGAATCTACCTGTAATCTATACTTAGCACTACTAGGTAGCTTGGCAACTCCGAATATTCTCCAAATCAAAGTCGAAGTCCAACCCACCCTCCTTTCTACGCGACAAACTCGTATAGGCTAGAATTTTGAAAGCAGAAGCACCTTGAACGCGTGAAAGCTGGCACATTTAAAACACGTGGAGCCAGTGCAAGCAAGTGCCCCTGCAGCTGCAGCACGTCCCCGCTTTCGAAGTGGATACCTTACCTAGTGGAAACTCTTAGACTAGGTTCCCCAGATTGCCCCTGAATTAAGATGTACCTAGTGTACTTAAAGTCCATGTTCGCTACTATTGTAATCCTCTGTCTCCCAACCCTCTGCCTACATGTACGTAGCTTTTTACTAGCCTACAGCCGTCACATCCTTGAAATTGAATCCTTTCATTATCAATACCATTGATGGCGTCTCAACTTGAGTAGAAAACTCCGTTTGCATGTTAGGCAACGTCCACACCTACCTAATCATCATGGCCAGAACTGGGACCCTTCGATCTGAAATTCAAGTCTAAGCCTGTGCCGTGTTGTAGTCCAAGCCTGACTATAACGGAATGAAGCAGAAGATTCCATGCTCGCTATATAGGGCTGAAGCCCCTATCGACTAGGGTACTCTACGCTCAAACCGCGTTCCTCAGAGACACCTCAGAACGGAAAGAAAGCATAGCACGACCATGACGCCATGAACTCTGGCCAAATTAGTACTTAGCAATCACTCTGGCATGAAGGAATTCACTTCAAACAGATCTCTTCCCAATTACTATTTTCACACAGGCCCTCGCCATGCATAAGTCCATGAACATAGGCCCTTCCTATGACACTATGCTTTCGAACCTCTCCCTGGCCGAAACGAAGGACCATCGGAAACGGGCATCCAGAGATAATCCAGAGCTCGTCTCCCGGTTCTGATGAGTGTGGCCCCATGCCCAAGTATCCTGTGCCTACCCGAAAGAGACCTTGTGCCCAAGTCACTTCGCTTGTCTCGCTTGTAAATACCTCCGCATCCACCACGCTGCCGTCCTGTATGACCTCTACCAGATCTCCTTTAACGAGAAGCTCAACCATCTCAATAATCTGCCCTGTCAACGACGTCAGGCCTCTACCACTATATACGTTATTAGTTTTCTTGAAGTCATCCGCGAGTAATAACAATCCCTCAACATTTTGCGAGGTCTGGCTCTGAAGAATAGGAGCAATGGAGGCGATAAATGCATCCTTTAGATGTGGAGGAGCGGGGTGTTCATCATCAAGGTATCCATGACCATAAACGTCCCAGATCATCGTGCGCCAGAGAGCTTCTATCCTATCTACATGTCTTGGGGCGCAACTACGCAAGGCTATTCTTAGCATAGCGCTCAGTCTATCAAAGCTGTTGTTATGTCGTGCAGAAACGACTTCCTCTAGTCGGCCGACTCGAACGCTGTGGGTGAAGAGGAAATGGTTCTCGATACGAAACTCTCGTTGCCCGTCTGACTTCAACCCAGATGCGTCAAAGCTTGATTTGCGTCCTAGGGAATAATTCGGTCCTCCCATGAAATCTGGCACCCAAGATGGAAGACCAGGAATATGGCGATAAGTTGGGTCAGTAACCTGAGAAATGATCCCTAAGCAGTTGCATTCTCGAATAACGATCGTCGCAACCAGGGTCAAGACCATAGCAGGGGTATTCGTATCGCTATAGTCCACCGCGATCCGAATCCCAGGCAAATTGCGAAGTTTCGACACGTAGGTAGCAAGTCCGAGAAGAGAGTAGACTCTGTCTCTCTGGTCGCTACAGTGGAAGTCCCTCGCCATGTGCATCAAATGCAACAGAACCTGTCCGGGCATCTTAAGGCCGCGAACACCGGTTGAGAGCTCTGCCACAAATGCTCTTCGTTCATGCCCGAGAATGCACGCGTCCTGAATTGACTCAATGCGAAGAGCATTCCTTCCGAGAGAGAGATTTTCTTCAGTTTCACGATCTGAGGTCTTCGAAAATAAGGACTTTCGAAGCCGATCGGGTAAGAATATCTGTGATCCCGCGAGAAGGTCCTTCCACGGCATTGTCAAACGCCCCCAGTGTGCCACGGCATATTTCGCAAGCACAACCTCCTGAATAACCCAGATACGGTGAAACCATCGCATCTCGTAGAGTTCCAGGAAATTCCTCCAGACCCCGGAACCTGGATGCGGGAGCCCTAAATCACACAGCATAACGGGATCGAGCTGGTACCCAAACTTTTCAATCATCGACCGGTCAAGTCGGGATATTTGTCGAACGAGCTTGAAGACCTCCTCGCTAGCGTCATTGGAGGGGCCGAGCCAGATCATGACTTCTTCTGCCTGCCCGTAGATCTTGTCCATGATATTGACTTGAAGCCGACGCTCCTCAAGGTCGATTTGATTGATGCAAAAGGCATCGATCCAGAACCACTCACTGCCGTACGCCCCTCCAGTTGCAGCAGCGCATCAAAGAGATTGGGGGCTGTGTTCCTGCCCGTCGATGTATAGAGGTATCATATCATCATCTGCATAGGATTCTCTATGCCCGGTTGGGGGGCCCCACGTATATGAAAGCGCCCTGTACTGTGGGATTTCGGATAGTGAAAATTGCTCAAGCGTTAGAGGCAGGTATGCGCGGTGATCAACCCTTGGCTTACTGCATAAGGATGTATCAAGAATCCTACCAAGCCGTATAGACTGACTGTCGGGAAGCTCAGAATAGCGATACGCTGGGCGGGGCATTTTTGAGAATTTAAAGCGACGTGTACATGCACACACCATGCCAACCGAGACCGATGCGAGTATCACGATACGGTAACCCCAACATCACTGTGTAGGTAGCTAGCTAATTCTGGTGCCAAGACTGGTCCAGGCTCAACCGCGATATGTCCTTGACCAATGAGACCGCGACATTATAACTGCACTTTTGTGCGGTCATGCATAAATGGGGTTTGCGGTATGAGGCTCGCACTGCCACCAACCTAATCCGCGTAGAGTGCATATGCAGCGCGTTATAGCTACCAGAGCTTACCCCTCCTACATCCTCAATCAAGCTGACCAAAACACCAAGATTTCCGGCCCTCGCTGTTGGTTGAACCTACTTAGAGCCTCACAGGCGGACCTCGATACTGCCAGATCGCGCCTCGCTTAATGAAACGCTGCACTGTCGTCGACTCTTAGGCTAGTTGCGCCCCGGGATTGGTAGATGTTCCCACAAATATTCAGCACCGTGTTCTCTACCCCATTAGTACCTCACATGAAGATATGAGTCTTACCTACTGAACATTGTAGTAATAGCAAAAGATTGTTGTATATCTTATTAAGCACAGTATGGCGGAGTGTGGCTCACCTTTAGAACACTTAGTATGCCAAGAGTGTTATGACACGATATTCTCAGCTGAGGGATGGCAAACAGTAATGGCGGACGGCAGAACTTCCGATAACCCAGAGGGGAGCGGTTATAAATACACCACAACCTGGTCAGCAATCAAGAAAGCCTCAAAAATATGCAATTGGTGTAAATTACTACCTCAGAGACAGGCCGAGGGCAAAGCCCAAGTAACTGTTAGATATTACAAAGGCACTGGTTACACACCAGCTGGGGATAAGTTCCTTACGGTGGTTGTCAAGGGGTTGGGAAATGAGGGCACATTTATAGATGAGGACTTCCTCCTATATACAACAAGAGGTAGCTTTTCCTGTTTCTTTTTCTTTTTTTTTCTTGCCGGATTATTAATTCAGCCACCAAAATAGGTAACGCAGCCGCGAACGTAATCAAGGCTCGAGACCGCATCACGCAGCTTTGTACAGAGGAAAGTTTTGGCATGGCAAAAGCTTGCATGGGCAAGTGTGCCCGAGAACACCAGACGAGCTGTCCTCCTCTCCAGGTCAGCTCTATTTTGCCCGATAGAGTGATTGATTGCGCCGATAGTAGCAAGGCGAAAATTGTTCTAACTAACGGGCAAATATACGGATCATATCTGACATTGAGCTACGTTTGGGGCGGCCCGCAGCCCATGCTGACGACAAAGAATGTTGATAAATACACGACAGATGGGCTTGAAATGAGTGATTTTCCTCAGTCGATTCGAGATGCCGTTGCCGTTACCAATAGAATTGGACAGCGCTACCTATGGGTTGATGCGCTTTGTATCCTTCAGGATTCACCCGAGGACAAGGTCACCCAGCTGGGAAAAATGCACGCCATCTACAAAAACTCGTATCTCACGATTAACGCTTCTCGCGCAAGCAGCACGCATGAGGGATTCCTGCATCAATCGCGGCCACAGAGGGAACCTCGCACTACCATCCCATTCCCTTGCCCTGGAGGGACGGTCGGCACCGTTTTCATCGCGTATATAGTTCCCTGGGTAAAGGAAGGGCCTGATAAAGCATGCTGGGACGAGCTCGAGCCGATAACCTGGAGGGGCTGGTGTTACCAGGAAAAAGTGTGAGGTTGATGCGGTCCGGTTCCGTCAATCTTGGCTCGCGGCTTTATTTCAATATACGTTGCGCAGTATCACGGTCCCCTCTGATAGACTGCCAGCCTTTGGGGCGGTAGCGGAGCAATTTGCCATCGTAAGCCAGGATCGGTATCTTGCCGGCCTGTGGCGGAAGACTCTGCTCCTCGACTTACTCTGGGCAACTCACGACACACGCGAGAGACCAAAAGCATATCGAGCACCATCTTGGTCATGGGCATCAGTCGATGGTTTAATCAATGCTGAGTGGCGATTTGACCAACTGGCGAAGCCGCAGGACACAAAGGATGCTAGAGATCTTAGGATGGCAACGGTCGTCGATTGCCGGGTTATCGTCGCGAGTCCTCTAGCGCCGTACGGAGAAGTCACGGAGGAACTATTGACATTGAACGGAGTGCTGTTTAGAGTTCGTTTTGATGGAGGAACCGCTGAGCAAAGAATCACTTTTAGCTCTGGCAGCGAGTCTAGGGACGCTGGATTCATACTAGCCCGCCGTGACACAACCGAGGATTGGGCCGATATGCTTTACGCTGTCCCCTTACTGTGGAGTGTTCGTGGATCATTCATGTTTGGCTTGGTCATAGAACGAGACGGTGGCACAGCCACGTTATATCGGAGGGTAGGTAGATTTAGTAAGAAAGATTCTTCGGCGGATTTGGCATGGATCGATGCCTTACCAAGGCAGGATATTAGGATTGAATGAAACATTATATATCAAAACTAAAAGCAGTGATATAAAAGAAGCGAGATTTAGTGGCTTAAAGTGGCGCCGCAAATGTATCAAAAGTAGGGGGGTTCATTAGCAGCTATATGTTTAGCAAAGATTGTTTCGTTAATATGAAGGAGGCAACAAGTAGACCCTGGTGAGACGTTAACATGCCGACTTACAAGGAACAAAATTAAAATGTGAACATTGACAAATAGTTGGGTAGCCATGTCTTTTTCACTGAATCCAATTGATACTATGAAGCCTATATGGAATCTCTAGGAGATATACTGTGATGACGCATATTATCTAAGTCGCCGTATTTAGGGGTGGGAACGGATCATTGAGGGTTTTTTGTAGTGGAAATCGTCCTTTAGGTGGTAATTAGAAATTTAAGGCAACTTGTGCCTCATGGGCTTTTTCCTAAAATAGGGGTTATAAAGCCTAGAAACGGGTAGGAACTATGTCTTTAAATTATGAAAGGCTTCAAATATTTATTGCTAAGTCTTGCACTTGTAAAGCGGTTAGTCGTGTATCACACCTAGTATAATCGGAAGATTCCGTATTTATCCTAAAGTTAACAGGACAGTCACGCTTCATTGCGCAATTCTTTAAAATCCCCACAGGGGCTATAACCAGGGAAAGGTATTCTAATGTTGCATAGAGAAGTAGTGCAGACTCTTGAGCCACATAAGCCACGAGTATGGCTTATGCAAGAAAAGAATATTATAAATTCAGACATACAGGACGTTAAAAACACTCTCCTCTTCTACATAATGCATCTCCATTTTTAGTAATACTTCCTTTCCGTTGCTATTCTAGTACGCCTCTTAAAAAGGGAATAGCTTACCCATAATACTATCCATAATAGACCGTAGGCTCGCAAAACCGCAATTCCCCATTATTATTATTATATCAATAATCTTAAGCTTGAAACTGCTAGAGTTCCCAGGCGAATTTAAGAGTAATTGAACGAAATCTTCGTGAGCTGTTGAAACTTGTCACACGGCCAAGACTGCCTTAGACCTGCAGGAGACTATTGATTGGTTATATGCATACGCGCCCAACAATCTGAGACCTAACCCACCTGTATGAAGGCTATTGGAGAAGATAGGTCACCTGGACCTGCAAGCATATGCAGGAGGAACCAACAGTCCCAGAAGTACCAGAATGTATAGACTGTAGCCTAGGAACCTTTGGGTATAAAAGGGACTGATTCCTCCAGACTGAAAGGAAGAAAGGAATCATGGACCTTGAGAGACCAAAGAGAATTATTAGCTGAATAGACCTTGTTCCAAGCCCTATAAAATAAGCCCTTGTCACAAAACTCGAATGTTCGAAGTAAGCAATGTCGCTATTCTTTTTGGAAGGCTTGATTTAAGGACCGACTATGAAAGCCATAGTGCCAATTTAAGTATAACTAAAAGATTCAAAAATGATAACTAAATAAGGGTAGCCGTTATAAGAATCTGTAGCTTTGTATTTTGTAGTTATAAGATCCTACTTGTCTGGATGAGTATAAAAATCCCGATAAGCTGCGAACATAAGCACCGCAAAACTCTGTGCCTCTGGGCTTGCTGTCCCGGGCGTCTTGTCGTTCCAATCCAAGGGGTTTACTACCGGACTCAACAGCCCATCCTCGCCAATCCTTTCTATCAACACCTCCCTCTTCCTATTCGCCCACCTGACATACCCACTCCCGAAAGCCCCCGGCTCCAGCTTCGCCATCCGGTACGCTGTCGCCGTCAGCAAGGTCATCCCGCTCAGCTCACCGAACCAAGTCGTGTCGTTGAGGTAATTCCGCAGTAGAGGCTCCTCAGGCTCCTTCTCGTCGAGCGCAATAGCCGCATCTAGGATATCCCGTATAGCGGCAGTCAGTTTGACTAGATCGGACGCCAGTGCGTGAGCCCAAGGCGACTTCCTCGCCGTCGCGAGAACCCGCGCCATGCCCGCGGCAGCCCAAGCATTCCCCGTGCTCCAGATCCCCAGGTCCTGGTTTTGGGGCCCGATGATGTGATGCCAGAGCCCTGCAGCGTCAGCGCCATCAGGCACAACGAGCACGTCACGGTATAGGAGACATTGCTCGATGGCGACGCGCAGCAGCGTCTGGTTCGCATCTTGGATGGCCCAGTACGCAAGTGCTGGAGGTGCCATGTAGATGAAATCGGCCCAGAGTTCAGGGTAGTCTTCCCGATGACTAATAGCACCATTAGCCCAGCGGGGTACAGCAGTGAGCAGGTGCTGGATTTGGCGGTGGGCTGCCGAAAGGAAAGGCTTTTGGGTTTGGCCAATGAGGATGGCAGACACGGCTAGGGATGCCGGGTCTCCCGCGGCGCCTGTTGATCGCCACGGAGAATTGTCAGTTCAACTTGATCCGTGGATTATACATAAATCAACTCAGTAAAGCGGGGTATCTGCGTACCATCACCATCGATCAGAGTTGTTGAGTTGATCCAGATGTGTGGTTGGGCGTAGGAAAGTGACTTGACCTGGTCGACCTGCACCACGGGGATCTTGCCATCCGGAAAAGGAGATGCGCTGAACACTGACAGGTCCGGGTCATACCACTCCAGTAACGATTCGGAGAATGCACCGAATTCCCAACTATGTGTGGCCAGAAGATTGCCCTGCGAGATCACTTTGGATATAATCTCTAGCGACATGATCGAAGTGTGCAAATAGAGGTGACCTAGGAATGATAGCTAATCACTCTGCAGGCGTGTATTCAGACTCGTAAGAAGTTGGCCTCAGCCTCTAATATATTTAAGTGTGGTTACAGCGGCTAGCTTCATAAATTGTAGATGCATGGTCCAATAACTCCAACGTTACGATAGAAAGGGCGGGGAGCAGATCAGCTCGCAAGATATTGCCCCCTTGTAGAGAGTATACTGTCAGCGGGGACCAGAAAGACCAACCGGGGTTTTCGCCAAGCTTTAACTTGGAATAAACTGTACCAAACTTACCTACCATATGGTAAGTTCGTATACGCGCCCAATCTGCTAGAACTTTAGGGAGATAGATGTTATAGGGGAGACGGAGTAAACAACAATGTACGCCGCGTGAGGGGTAGAATAAAACGACTATCCTTTGCTCGCTCGTACACGGTAGACAGAAGCGGCGCTAACCCCGAAGGCTAGATAGCAATTCTTCTTTCTGTTGAAACTAGCGACACAAGATAAATTAAAATATTTTAACCCTCCCCTTTAGTATCGCTTGTCACTAACAACCATGCACCTATCTCCAGCATTTTGAAGGCAGTAGGCATCCAACGAGGTTTGGCTTGTCCCGAGACAGAACACTTCTATATCGATCTGTCCGCTTAATGTAAAAAATTAGCCAATTCACTAGAAGCTCGGGGTCTCGCAATCTGGTCCCTGGTGCGTCTCTCAGTTTCCATATCCATTTTATGTAAAGGGGGGCAACAATATCCTGTCCTGTCCGTTTTCGCTCCAACCGACAGACACCCCGGCATTATGAATATTCAAATGAAGAATTTAAAGATCTTATAAAGTATTTCATACTAATCTATAGCTATTGGTGACTTAATCATCTACTAGATAGGTATAGCTGAACGTAGTTGTTGATGACCTATTAGAGCCATTAGAGCCTTGCATTCATCAACCGGCAATTAACAAATGCAACACACCACGAAAATGGTCAGTTGATAACAGCATGCAGATACAAGGTTTGCAATGCTGGATCACATACCACTTTTAGGCGCTTGTTTGAGGCGTTGGCCTGTGGACGGGACACTAGATTGTGCTTTTGATCTTCTTGCTTGAATAGTCAGCCGCGATGATAATAGTATCATTCTTTATTCTTGCCTAAGCTTGTATTCCATTAGCAAGCGACAGGCATGGACCCGGTAAATAACTTCTACAGGTAAGTTGAACAAGAAAAGTGAGTTGGAAATTTCCGGGTTGGTACGTCTCGAAGAGCATCGTCTTTCTATCGTAACTGAACTTAAGCTGACGTTAAGAGCACCGGTAGCCGATGGTATCACCAGAGCCAAATCAAGAACGACATTCTATTCATCGACGGGGGCATTGCGACCTATTCTGCAAGACAGCAATTCGATAACGTCCGTTGATATACCTAGCGCTTCATGATTTCCTGGATGCTTGCTGACTATACTCCATGAAGCCAAAGGCCCATGATGACCGACTCAACTATACTGGCCCAGTCATACTCGGCACCAGTATGCACAATATTATTTACCCTTATCATAACACTGAACGAATACTAACTTACCAGATGACTACATTATCACCGTGAACTTGAGCGTGTCGTGGGATTGGAAAACCAACGTCAGCGAAAAGTTCGTCGAAAAGACATCGGCACTGGGAACATCGAACTCTATCCCGGTAGTCCAGTCTGGCGCTCTTTTCCAAGGCAATCCAGACGACCCTCAGATCTATCTCTACGGGGGCGTTACTTCCGACATCAATACCTCGTTCGTCGACTGGCAAGGGCCTACAACGAGCCAATATACCCTGTGCGCTGCGGTCATCACAGTTCTGATAGTGTGCTCAACTTTCCAGTGGAATTCACTAACTATGCTTTAGATGGGGTCTCAATACCCAGACTTTTGGGTGGACGCAGTACGATGTGTCACTTACTGCCCCCGAGAGACCGAGTTGGGGCTTCTGGTCCGAGATCCCTGATCGGAACCAAGCGTTCTATATGAATGGATTGGTTAATAACCTGTCCTCGGCCGATACACGTATCGCCAATGTACCAAATATGGGCTTGGAGGGCATGGTTGTGCTAGACTTGCAACACCATACAGTAATCATCATCACACAACCGTAGTGACACAGAAAAGTGCTGATTATATGTTTTAAGGCATCAAATAGATCTACCGATGTCATCACCAGCGACAAACCAAGGACTCGTGGAGGCATGGTATTCATCGCGGACGTTGGAAGCAGCGGAATACTGGTATCCCTCGGTGGAGCGACAGGAATTGGAGATTCTCTGCAGCTAGGTTTGTTGTGTCATTTACAATTTGGTCCCTCCAGCAGTAAGCTGCCACAGTGATACTGAAACTAACAATAAATCCAGTCCTTATGAATTCCTTAGACATCTACGATGTTAACTCTACCCTGAGTCCGAATTCGGCTGATTCCAGCAACGGATGGTGGACCCAGACGGTTGATGGGGAAGTCCCTTCACCTCGTGTAGATTTCTGTGCCGTCGTTGTGTCAGCCCCGGACAAGTCTAGCTTCAACATTCATTTATACGGAGGTAAGGGGACGTTTCATATTACATGCCTATCAAGCTTTCTTAAGGAATTGCTATTTTCTGATTAACAATAATTAGGGTGGGACCCTATAAAACGCGTAGACTTTGACGATATATGGGTGCTCACTATCCCATCCTTCACCTGGATTAAGGTAAGCATGCGTTGAATTACCCCTTCCTCAACAAAATCCTTCACAGAGCCCAGAATGATCTAACGATATCTTCTCCGAATACAGGTCTACGAAGGTAAACTTCCCCGCTGGGGTCATACCTGCCACGTCGTCGGACAGCGCCAGATGCTCACCGTTGGTGGTACCAACAGCACCAGCTACCCGACCAACTGCGACTGGGAGGTAAGCTGCTTCCAAATTCCTTTCCTAGCCTTTATGGGTTGCCGTGGAAATCCGTTTGTGTCACCGTCCCATATATAAACTTGACGTAGTGTCGTGGCTTAGTGTTGTAGTTGTATTCCTTGACAGTTCAAGAGGTTCTTACTCTAGAGACATATATATTCGCCTTATCTAAAACAGCAGGCAATCAGTTACTGACTACCAACATTGCAGTGGATGGGCGTAGCTGTCCTTGACCTCAGTACAATGGCCTGGGGTAGCATTTTCGACCGTAATAAGCCCGCATACCAGGTGCATCCCATGATCTCAGACATCATCGGCGGCGGTCCGGACGGGGGCGCCACAATACTGAGACCTGAATCGGGCTGGAGTAGTACCCACATCGCGCAATTGTTCACCGGGACCATGGACCAAACTGCATCTTTCATACCGCCGGACACTAGCGATTCTAACAGCACGACTGGAAATTCCGATGGCAACGGGGCTGGTAGGGCCAATGTTGGAGCGATCGTGGGCGGGACTGTCGGCGGTGTTGTCTTCCTTTTACTCTTAGCATTGGGGCTCTGGTGGTTCTTGCGTAAAACGAAAGGCCCGGGACAACAACAGCAACAGGAACAACAACGGCAAGACAACAGCCCAGGCCCAAAACTAGAGCCTAACATGGCCGAAATGGCCGCCTCCGGAGCAATACTCGCAGAGGTTCAGGGAGACTCGGCCCACGAACTGTATGGGCACGCGCAAAGGTCACCCATTGAGTTGGAGAGTGGACCAGGTTGGCATTCCCACGGTGGAGAGCAACCCCTTAACGTTTTCTGAGTGTTTGAGTTTCATTTCAATGATAATACAAGAAATGTTGAAGGATCATTTTAACGCGGTTGTTTCTATAGACACAAAGATATGCTAATAAATCGAGAGTAGCAACTCGTCTTACAAATTGGGATAGCTGTAATAAATAAAACAGAGTAATAGTACTTTGATATAGTATCCTAGAGGCAAGTCTGCAATCCAAGTTCGAACAATGCGCACTAAGCCCGCTTCACTGCAGCGGCACTTGTAAAATTAATTCTATACGTATCAATAGGCTAGATAGTATACCTCATCTGCCTGATGATTTAGATCGGCCCAGATGTAAAGCGGCTTCGTGTCTTATCAGGGCGTCTGTGTCACACTTGCACAATACAACATCTACTAATGATTGCAGGGCCCTATCGTCATTGGAATAATACGGTTTTCTCTCTGGATGTTATTTTAGCCCTCAGCCTTCGATCTTCAGGAGTGATGGCTCTTGGTGGACATTAAATGCCCTATATCGTATTACTTTAAATACAAAATTGCTGTACAACACATGGTGTCATCGAGGTGAATGCCATCTCTCTCTCCGACGAGCAAGTGCGGTGTCTTCTTTCCTTTTGTCTTCTGGGAGTTGGCCACGCGGTAGGATTCCGATATTGATCGGCCAACAAATGCAGAACGCGGATCTACAAGTCAGCCCGGGGCAAGGACGGAGTTATTTGTATATTTTTTTTTTTTTTTGAAGTAGGCGACGTCTTTAGGGGGAGACAGGGGAGGGGCAGTATTAGGTAAGTCGCTGTGAGGGCCTGCAGCCATATCCTGCACACCGTGACAATGCTTTTATAATCTGACCTTGGGAATCTCCATTTCTGGCCTCTGAAATGTCGGCAAGGTGGAGAAAAAGGCCGCCAGTCTGTCCTGGTCAACCATGGGCGCACTGACGAAGGCGTCGACTGCCGGGTCATTAATCATGCCCTCCAGCAACGGCAACATGGACGCCACCGCATCGGCATCGCGATCGAGCAACGCGCGCCGCGACATAATACCATTCTCAACATACCAGCTCTGGTCTTCCATCACACACGTGGACTCGTACAAGGCCAACACTTGCGGCGCCACACCGAAACCATGATCATTTCCGTGTACCATGGAATCCTTGGCAGCCTCATATGCCATGCGTTAGCCTGTAGCCCAGACCAACCGCAGAGACAGCGGTAGGAGGCGGGCGTTGAATTCTTCGCCGCGATGTCCACCGCCAAGAGACGCCTGTATCTGGCGTGCCTCGTCCCAGACTCCGGACTCGTGGCGAGCCAGGAGACACTGCGGGTCACGCTGTTGCGGCGGCGCATACCGCCCGAGAAAGATCTCGCTCGCAAGTCGGATGGAGAGAACCAAATAGTCGCCCTCGGCGATACTGTTGCCCTTCTCTGCGAGCCATACTTCGCTAATCTGGGAGAGGCCACTACGTGTTAACTCTTGCAGCGACATCTCTATTGTGGGACGAGGGGGGATCTACTGACTTGATTGTGGGCGTAAATACCTTGCCAGCCACATCGATCAACGAGTTCACTTAGCGCCTTTTGCGTATAGTCGAGAACGGTAGCCTTGAAAGAGCCGGCGACTACATTCTGCATGTCCGGCTTTCCTATGTTGGCCATGAACAACTGCATCGCCTCGATGGCATACTTGTCAAAAACGGCGGCATGGGCAAGGACCCGTGCGATCGGGCCGTACTGGGTGCTGAAGGAGAGAATAGGGACAGACTTGGGGGCACCGACCCGCCGTTTGGCGCTGTACCTCCCGGCAATGCAGCCCAACACGCGCAGGACAGTGGCATTACTGGTAGATAGGTAAAGCGTGCCGACGTTCACGCGGTGAATAGCGCGCATAAAGTCTTTGCGCTCGTCCTCGGGTGAGCCGTGAAGATGTCCGAGCAGGGCTTCGGCCGGCAGCGGTACGTGGCTAAAGCTCGTCGAGGCGTGGTCGATGGCCTTGGCTCCTGGACGAGCGGGGAATAGGGTACACACAACGCCGCGGCACATGGCACCCGAATCATCGTTTAGGGGTACGACGAACGGACGTACGCCACGGTCTTTCCCAGCTACCATGAGCCGGGCAAAGACAACAGCCGTGCGCGCCTTGTCAGAATGCGGAGAGCTTGGGGGCATTGTCTTGGCTGCGCGGGGATTGGGAGTGTGCAGCACGAAAGAGCCATCAACTTGATGCGTGGCGGTGGTTTCGAGGTTTCTTGCGTCCAGCCCATGGCCCAGCTCGGTTAGCAAGAACTCGCCGCATATCTCGAACCGTTCTAAAGCTTGGAGTAAAGGCAGCAGGTCGGACCGCTCAGGGAGAAATGAGCTGAGTGTGCCCATACAGAGATTCCAATGAATAGTCAAGATAGTCCAAGCACCGGAGTCGGGGGTAAATGCTATCAGTCAAAGATGAGTACTAGAGTGACAATACAACCCATGGGTCAACTCTGACCATGACGATGAAAGTTCCAGAACTTTGGCTTCAGTGAGCGTATATCCTCAATTGTCATTCCTACATGATTGTTACTATCAACCGCACCACGAAGGAAGGGTAGCTTTTCTCACCGATTGCATTACTAAGACTTTGCGCTCGCTCATAGGCAAGCCTAATTCTCGCCTCGACAGATAGGGCTTCTAGCTCACGTTGCTGCTGCCAAACGGGCTCTTGGAGGATCGGCGCGAAAGACTCGACTTGGGAGAACGTGGAAGTCATAACTGTTAGAGGTAGCAGCAGACGAGAGCAATGTCGTAATCGAGTGTAGACGGGCAGAAGGGGAGTAGAAATGGTGACAGCGTGACACGGCCAGGTGCTCTGAGAGGCCTATATTCGATATTGTGTTGGAAAACGTCCCTGGTATGGAGATGCTAACAACGCGTGAGATGGCGCTCAGTAATCCCCATATATGGGGCTCTATTTGAGGCCGTTTTGGAAGAGAATAAGAGCGGGCTGCGGTGGATACAGCATGGGTTCTTGCAGGAAACACGCCTATTAATAAGATACTTACCAAGAAGCAGCCCACGCATCGGTTGTGCCCATCAACGACAACTTCACACACACACACACACACACACACTTAACTACAATGGATTATTCCGACCCTAACGCCTTCACCCTGCCCTACCAGCTGACCAAGAAGGTCCGCCGTGATGTTTATCCGCCGTTGGAGCCAACCCAGCCAGAGCTGTCGGCCAAGGGAAAAACCGTTCTTATTACCGGCGTTTCCGGCGGCATAGCCAAGGTAAGCACGCTTTCCCAGAGACGTCCTTTTGCATATCCAATAAGTGCTAGGCCATCGCCGAATCGTGGGTCACCGCGGGAGCCTCCGGCGTTGTAATCACCGGGCGCAAAGCCGACGTGCTTGACAGCGTCGCTACGCAGCTCCGGAGTTTCGCCGCGCCCGGTACTAAGGTCCTGGCCCAGACAGCCGATATTACAGACGAAGCTTCCGTTGCGACGCTTTTCGCGACAGCTAAGAAAGCAGTCGGTAAAATCGACGTGCTAATCAACAGCGCGGGAAGTCTAAGCCAAAGCTACGTCGGGGCCGCCGAAAATGCCGCGGCATATTTCCGCGACTTCGACGTCAACGTACGAGGGTCGTACCTAGTAACGCACCATTTTCTCGCGCAAGCGGACGGCGCCGGGACCGTTATCACCTTAATAACGGCTACCCTTTCTACTGTGTTTCCAGGCCTGTCGAGCTATACCGCGTCCAAGCTGGCCTTCGTCGGTATTTTAGAGCATCTGCACGTCGAGCAGCCGGGTATCCGCGTTTTTATGCTTATCCCTGGAATTGTCCAAACCGAAATGACGCTCGAGGCGTTAAAGCCGTATGCTAAAGACAGCGCTGCTCTCAGCGGTAGCTGGACACTCTTCCTGTCTACCCCGCGCGCCGAGTGGATGCGCGGCGGTATAGTCAGTGTAAACTGTAAGCCTTTTCTATTGTTAAAAATAGCCGCTTTTCTAACAGAAGACTAGGGGATATCGAGGAAATGGAGGCGCATAAGGATCAGATTGTTCGTGACAATCTGCTCAGTCGAGCTTTTCTGAATGCCAAGCTGGGCAAGGATGGGCACCCCTGGGCGTAAGGCGGCAGTAAGCGAGTTTGGTAGCAATAAGTTAACTGAGAGTCATGGCTCGTGCTAGCCCTGCAATAAGTTGGACCGAGTGAGGAGCCAGTTATTTGAATTTCCCAATAGAAAAACCTTTACTCCCTACTCGTCTGTACTCTTCTGTAAACTTGAGCGCGAGTACGGACTTGCATTCAGGGGCGTTGTGAGCGTGTCGGGTAGTGATTGTGGATGTTTGAGTACCGAGAAAGGGATTTTCAAGCCAATGTTTGCCGAGGCTGGGAGCAAAAAAAAAAAACCGAAACACTACCAAAACCAGCTCCCTACTATTCAGGTAATTGAAAGCCGCAAACGCTGAAGACTACATGAAAACACGAATTCTACGGTTGAATCTGTTCAGAAATGACTTCAGCGGCAGGAAAAAACGGAGTTTTTAACTCATTTTCTAGCGCAGGTTAGGCCTCCATCGTTGTCGTCGTCGTCGACATCGTCGTCATGCGTAATGTGGTTCACTTTTTTTGCTCCTAGCCTCGTTGGCTACGAGATCTATAGCTCCCGGACCTAGCGGCCAAGCCAATAAATACTATGCCTGGGATCTACAGCTCTTATTAGATCAGCATACGGATACATACCTCTACTTTATCTTGGGGAGAAGAGGACCCTGCACATACTCTGTATGGTCTTAGGACTCTAGGCTAACTTCGTTTCGGTGAGCTGCAAGTACCATTGAATTCTCCTCATTGCAACCTCACGGCTCGCCCCTATCAGACGAGATGATGACGACAGCTGAGCATCTCCATACTCTTAGGGGTCATGTCAGCGCTCGTGCTTGCGCTCTCTGCCACAGGAGTATCTGTCCATCTCTTCGTGAGGTTGTTTATTCTGCCTGGCTACCGGATCGAGGATTACCTGAGTTACTTTGTCTTCGCTTCCTTTGTGGCCTATGTTGACACGAACCTACGCTGGGCGGTCCACGTGTCAGAGGAGGGGGTCTCAGAGTGAATAGAAGTCCTGTCGCAGCTAGGAAGAAGGGTGCAGTATAGGGCTCAATCGATAGATCAATTGATTCCTGACCTCCTAGATCTATAAGGGGGACCGAAGGTCCCTTACATATAGCCAAATCCATAGATATAACCACCCTATAGGGTCTTGTTACTTTATCAACTGACACCACGCTACGCCTCATACTAGCCTGGGGAGTGCTTACCGGTGAAGGGTATTATTATACATGGGTGAAAGAACCTATTTCACTGACTGGTAAATTTGGATTTGTGAACAAGGATTTTTCGCAGTTAGGGTACATATTCAGTATCCACGTACACAGTCTCGCGGAAAACGAGGTCCCAGAGGAAGCGCATAAAGGAGGGATGATGAACCAGTGCGGGAGATCTCTAGATGACGTGGTATCGAGGTGCTCTCCAGAAAATAAAGTGACAGAGAGCTGCCTGAGAGGGTGCTAAAGCCTAAAGTGTAGTATAATAGGGGCTGCCAGTTCCCTGTTAGCAGTGGCAGATGACTTGAAGTTGCCTTACGTGTTTACAGCCAAAACTGTCGCAGCAACGGTCTCAGGCATGGCTTAGGTAGGCAAGACACGGTCTCAAAAGCTCATGACAGTCTCAAATAGAAAAGTTCAAAAGTGATGAACAAGTTCACAACGACACATTACATTTATGTAAGTAGTGGCTATTATTTCTGTATCGGATAGAGGCATGATGGATGTACCTATTAGGTGGATAAGCTTGTTAATGACAGGCAACTTCCAGAGTGCCCAGTGCCCCTGCTATAAGCTGATGGGTAGGTTACCTAATGTAACCTGCAGATTATCGCCGTGTCCTTTAGGTAGTGTCTATTTATTCAATATATCGTCATTTGAACAAACAGCCTTCTGGTGACTGGCCCGTACACGCGCAACCGTTTCTTAAAACTTAGGCATCCGGCAGCGACAGTAAGCTTCCCCGAGATACGATAACAGCTATCTATGATCAACTGATTGAACCAGCTGACAATTATCCAACCTCGACAGGTCTCACTCACTCATAAAAGCCACCCAACGCCACCGTATGATTTACACAAGCTCATCAAGCCCGGAACCCCAATATCAGAGCTAAGAAATCACCAATCATGTTTTTTGAAGGGAGTTTACAGGACGGCATATCGACTGCCCTCCAGCAATCGAAAAAGGTCGTCTGCTTTGTCACCGGTAAGATAAGCACCTCCACTCCCAACGTCGCTTTTATGTCATATATCTTGAAATTTTGTTCTTTCTTTGCTTCTTTGCTTGCTATCGGGTCCCCGGATGATAACATGCAGCGGACTAATATTCACATACAGATGGTGGGACTGAGAGTGAGCAATGGGAGAACGAGTTTCTCACAGACGATTCTGTGAGCTGCCAAACCAAGCTGAAATTCAGGAGACAATGAATCTGATCTTGATAATAGATACGGTCTGACCTTGAGAGCCAATCCGTGATCCTGAGGCTATCCGCGGGATCGGAAGAGGCTGGCTACCTTGAAGCCCTTTTCCCAGTACCTAAAAAACCTACTATTGTAGTCATACAGTACGCAAATGCCCTATTCTCTCTCTACGAATGAGCCTTGGTTGTGTGGTCAGGGCCTTCGGAGGTAGTACTAGAACAGAGCTCACATGGCATAGAAACGGGCAGCTGAAGGAGTACATCGCAGGGGGGACCAGCAAAGAGGAATTCATCCGGAGACTCAGCAAAGCAAACGAATCGAGCTCAAGGCCAAGCCAGCCCTCGTCATCTTCAGTACCTACACCGACCCCAGTTGCCAACCCTGCGCCGCAGAACACCACGACTCAGCTATCACACAACGACAACAGCTTATATGCTGATGTCCAGCCGGCAGCTACACCAGCCAGCTCATCATCACCACCGCCAGCACCATCAGAAGAAGAGAAGCGCCTGTCGGCCGAGAAAAAGGGCAAGGCCAGAGCCGCGGCAGGAACCCAGCCACCAACCGCCGCCGAGCAGGCCCACGCAAACGAGGTCAAGCTGCGCAAACACCACGTAAACGAAGAGCGCAAGCGCATCCTCAAGCGCATCGAAGACGACAAGCGCGCGCGCCGCGAGCGCGACGCCGCGGAGCGCCGCGCCCGCACCCTCCTAGGCGCCGCCGACCTCACCACCCCCGCCAGCCCCGACGCCGCCATCGCCCTCACGCACCAGCGCCCCATGCCCCCCCGCACCGGCGCCGGCGCCGGCGCCCACTGCAACCTGCAGGTCCGCCTCCTCGACGGCGCCACGCTGCGCGCGCGCTTCCCGGCCTCGGGGACCCCGGCCGCGGACGTGCGCGCCTGGGTCGACGCCGCGCGCACCGACGGCGACGCGCCGTACACCTTCCGCGTCGTGCTCGCGCCGCAGCCCAGCCGCGCGCTCGCGGCGCGCGAGGAGGCCGAGTCGCTCGCGTCGCTCGGCCTCGCGCCGTCGGCGACGCTCGTGCTCGTGCCTGCGGCGCACAGCGTTGCCTACGCGCGCGCTGGCGGGGTGCTGGCGCCTGTGCTTGGGGTTGTGTCGTCGCTTTGCGGGGCCGTTATGGCCTCTATTGGGGGGTTGTTCGCGCTGTTTTTTGGTGGGGGTGGGGGAGGGGGAGGGGGAGGGGGGGAGAGACAGCCTGGGGCGAGGCGGGATGATGTGCCCATGGAGAATCTGCGTTCTAGGAGGGGGGATGCGCAGCTTTATAATGGGAATTCGGTATGTCTGTCTGTCCGCCCTACCTGGCTTGTTCATTTTCCCAGTTCTTTTCTCCCTTGGTTTTATGGCACCGAACTAATCTCCCCTAGCTTAATTTCGAACCGCGCAAGGAGGACGAGGATGAGGACACACGGTAGAGATAGTGTGCATCATGACGGGCAACGTGGTCTGGGACATAGAGGATATGTTTTCTTTATAGCGCCCCTATTTTCCTTTGTCGCTGCTATGGGGCTAGGTGTAGACTACAATCGCGCATGTTTACTAGGTGCAACAAGTACCTGTGTAGAAATAAGGTCTCCTTTCATATCCTATCTTTACTTTCGCCGCTTAGATCGGGGGGAGGACGACCTTTTAAAGCAAATTCAGCCTGCTATTACTTTTCGCTGTTCTCACTATATGCTGTTGGCAAGTATCCAGATATTTACCGTATTCGTCCAAACAGTAGGTGAACAGAAAGGGGGAAGGGGAGAAATAGGGAGTAGCTAAGGGGCCTCGAATAAAGCCTCAGGTACCCGTAGGTAAGGATAGCCTTTTCACCTTCGGACCTCGTTAACACATCTGCCACGCGGAATTTGAAAGTCAATGAAACAAGTATGGAATGCAAGAATCTTTATTTTCACCAAGACTAACGAATCAAACGATAAATCAAAAGACGAATAAATTTCAAACCCACTAGAATGCCTAGTGGTATGTGGCATAAAGGTACTAAATGTACAGTAGCTCTAACCTGCCAAATACGACCAGACGGGACGAGGAAAGCCGTTGAAGATATAATCCCATGCCGTATGACAGACCTCGTCTTCTTCGTTGTGTACATACACCGCCAATGCAAGGACCCAACACCCTCTTGTATGCCGTGAACCGAACCACCGGGGCAACGATGTGTATAATGCTCTCGTTTTGCCCGGTTGCCACCATCTATAGTTGCAGACGACCATATTGATCCAATCCGCCTCACCCGTCTTCCTATGATGCAGTGCTCCCACAGATGAGACTCTCACACACCCTGTCATCCCATGATATAACCATGACTACTCTCTTGCTGAACACCGGAAATTGTTCCCTCTCCACGACCTAAAACCGTCCATTTTTTATGTCGAAGCCTCCTTATTTTCAGCCGCAGCTAGCTTCTTCTGCGAGGAGTTGTGCAGAGCGATGCGGGTGAGCTGGGCGACGCCGACGCAGCCGAGGAAGAAGTTGACGGCGGCGAGGAGGTAGTTCTGCGGGGTGATGACGAAGCACCAGCGCGTCCAGATGGCGCCGGTGGCGGTGAGGGCGGCGTTCTGGGTCACGGAGAGCTTGTCGGCGGGGCGCGCGAAGTCGCCGATTCCGGCGATGACGAGAGCCCATTTCATTACGGGAGCCCTAGATTGCGGCGAGTCGTGGTTAGTCTTGTACTTGGAGCATCAATGGCAGAGAGAGAGAGCGCGAGAGAGGAAGTTGTGCGACGAGATATGACAATACAAGTAGGGCGGAACAGGAGGAGTGTACGGCGGGTGGGTGATATGGCGTAGCATCCTTTGTACCCGGCATCCGGATGACATAGACCAGACTGCTGCTTACCAGAAATGTACCGTCTTGAAGCCAATGGGCGAATCCCACATGCGCTTAAACCAGGTCTGCTGCTGCTGGGCGGAGGGACCTTCACTGCCGGCGGAAGTGCTCTGGAAGCGGCGGCCGGACGTGCGGGCGAACTGACTCCGGAAGGCCGCACGTGAGGTCTGCTGGAAGATGGGCCTGGCGGCGCGGAACATGGTCGTCGTGGGAGGCATTGTTGTAGAGTTTTCAAGACTGTGCTTGCGCAATTGACCTATTCCGTACCGAGGAATGCGAATCGATCGGGGTGTTGGCGACAGGAGGGTGGCGGAGAGGAGAGTTGTCCGGCGATAGTGAATGGTGGTATAGGTATCTAGACTAAGAAAAAGATATTGGAAATGTTGTTGGGGACTCCGGAGCTAATCGGAGGGACCCCTACAGAATCGCCGTAGTGATAGCCGTTTTAATGCATAGATCTATACTAAAAGTAGATATATGCAATTACGCAATATATATTCAACTAAACCCATGGGCTTTAGTTGGGCAATTCAATTGGTTGGAGGAGGTAGCGCTGGAGGGATGCTGGCTGCTTGGAAATGCATTGGCTCTGAATGGGGAACTACGCTACCGGCCTAGGTACCTATGTAGATAGCTGCACCCTGTCCTTGAAGCTAAGCGCTGCTAAGGTACAGCAACTTTATTTCATCGACATCTACATCACACTCAGACCGACCGACCATAGTCAACTCCCCGCCGGCGGAACCGAACTACCAAGATGTCGAGTAAATACGCCTTTGGCCAGGCTCTAAAGGAGGTCCGCTTCTTGTTCTGCCAGGGCGAGACGAGCGCTGCGACGAGGTACGTTCGACTCCAATCCATGTACCTATGTAAACCATGCATGCATGTCTCGATATAACTCATCCTATCGACGACGACAACAACACGGCATAGATCTCGCTTTTTGGTCAACACTCAGCCACAGAGACCTTGAGATATAGCACATGCTAGCCTAGGACTAATAGATATTATATTATCCAGGACATTCCTCACGCGCGCCTACCCGACTATGAAGAAGAACAACCCACACACACCCATCCTTATGCGCGAAGCAGCCGGAACAATCCCCAAGGTCTACGCTCGATACGGTTCGTTATAAGGCCCTGCATATTCCTCGCACGCTCTCTCGCTGTTGAATGTTTGCAAGCGTGGCAGAAGAGACCTCAAAGGAAAGAAACACAAGAGACAAGGAAGTGCTAATGCCGAATAAATACAGCGTTTGGAGTAGAGAAGTCACAGTCATTAGAAGGTAAGCCCTCATCCATGAAAATAGGAGAAGTACAATAGATTATATAATAAGTCACAGGACTAACACCAATTCTATATGTAGGCCTATCCGACAAGCAGATCGAGGACGCTGTAGCAACGCTGGTGAAGAGCGATGTATGATATGCATACTATACCTATACCACAACCTACACAAATAGACGGCGTCAAGACACCAAGGTGGAGAAGCCAAAATACCAGAAGCTAAGAGTGCCTCGAGGTTTGGGTGCACTGTGTTTATAACTGCATGAATATAGGACAATACTTTTCAATGCTTAGGCTGAATATTGTGCTCAGCAGCTTGAGCGTTGCTCTATTGAAGCACCAGATTATCTCAGAAGCCCGCATTATTATTACAAAGGCTTCAAGGCTGGAATAGCAGAGCAGCGGGTATGTTCATAGAAGTAGAGAAGTGGACATCCCTTTCAAAATCATGTGAAGGATGATTTCGCAATAAAGGATGAGAAGTCTATTAATCCATCACTGCAAAATATGGAACAGCGAAATAAGAATGCAACAATGCATCATTATCAAGTAGTCTGCACAACTCTCACGATAGCATGAGCCTAATAATACGAAAACAACCGGGGAAGTGTTGATAGAATGTCTCTCAATTCTTAGAGAATGACTTCCTATCATTTTCATAACACAAACATTACTTTTCACACCAACCAAGCAACTGTCCAATCATGCCGTACCATACTATATCGTATCTCTCGTGTCAGACACAAACCATTACTTGCCATCCTCCACGGCAATCCCGCAAACTACCCACAGACGAACCTCGAAGAAAGAAACCGAAAGGAAAGCAAAACAGACCATCCCTAACCCGAAACAGAGAAACTTTTCAACTCCCCACGGCACAGCCCTCTTTGCGTTTTCCCTGCCCGTGAAACTACCAGTCCCTGAACCCACTGCAGTGCATATCTCACGAACTCATCATCGTGAACAAAGCAAAGCACTACTACCTTCACCACCCATCCATCCTATCCCTCATGATTCATCATCCCATCACTCATCACCAAATTGCGCAGCTAGCCCCCCTTCCGCTCGCCATCCGGCGGCGGCATCTCCCCGGATTCAGTCTTCCCATCATCTTTCTCCTTCGGAGCCGCGCCCTCCGTTTTCGCAGCTGGCGCCGCAGCCCCCTTCCGCCAGGGCCCCGTGAATGCCCGCACCCCGGCGTGCAGCAAGGGAATAGGCGCCAGGGCCGGGAGCGGCTTCCGCTTCGCGCTGGATGGCTGCGGTGGTGGGAGGGCGGGGAAGTCGGCAGCGGCAATAAGGGGCTTCGCGGGCTCGTCTGGCTTGTTGACATCCACCGCCTTATTTGTGGTAGCAGTGTTTTCAGCAGCACCCTTGATTTTGCCCTTGTTTGCGAATTGGGATCCGACGGCTTTGTTGAACGCGGGCTTGGTCTTTTTCTTCTGTGTTTTGGACCCCCGGGATGATTCGGGAGATGCGGGCAGAGAAGATGAGCCCGAGATTAGGCTTGTTTTGGTGGCTTTGGAAATATTAGGGCTGCTATTACGAGACTCCGGGTCTCGGGCCTCGTTGCTCTTGTTGTTCTTGGTCTTATGTCGTGCCACGTCCTTGAATCCAGTTGGTGTCGAAACATTAGCTTTTCTGTTTAATGGGGCCTGGCTCGCGCTCCTCTGGTCATTCGAGCCCTGCTTGGCTTTCTTCGCTTTTGCCTTGCCTTTGCCCTTACCGCTACCGCTGCCGCTGTCTTGCTGGGGTCCGGGGCTCATGGTAGGAGATGGGACGAAGTTCTGAGCCCCCGGGTTCAATCCCCGATGATTCCAGCCGAAGTCCTGCGCGATCGTTGATGCGTCGCTGGACATAGACCTGTAGTGCACCGATGCAGGAACATGACGCTTGTGGCCTCTGCTTGGGAGTTGGGTACCAGACATCAGGTCTCGATAGTCGGGAAACGGTTCCCCGGCGGTAGCCTGTAGGTTGGTGGGTACTGCGGAAGCCGGGCCCATGTGAACGTAAATAGGATTCGTGGTATGGAGAGGCATCGCTTGTGATCCTACCTCATATCCAGTTTGCTGGGGATACGGT
Organism: Hypoxylon argillaceum; assembly: GCA_022495175.1. NCBI lineage: Eukaryota > Fungi > Ascomycota > Sordariomycetes > Xylariales > Hypoxylaceae > Hypoxylon > Hypoxylon argillaceum. Next base: position 10,299 of record MU378250.1, on the reverse strand, counting down.
GGCAAGTGGGAAGAGGCGATAGCGGGCTCGAATGTCTGCGCCTCGTAAAGCGGAGTTATGGACGTGTCGGGTGTTGCGGGTGATGTGGTTGTTGCGGGTGCTGCTGCTGGCTGACCTTGATTACTGCGATTCTTATTCTTCTTCTTTTTCACAGCTTTGGACAGACTAGCTTCTCCAGCTCTCTCCTTTTGTGGCTGGATAGCTTTTGCCAGCTTCTTAGGGGTGGGCTGGCCCGATGCCTTACCGTCTCCGTCTGTTTCGCCCACCTTGCGCTTTGAGTGGATGTTAGCATCATTCGTATTTTCCTGTTGCCCGTCCATCGGTGGAATTGTGTTTCCAATACTCATTCGGTGCGCGTGAGATACGATAGCTTCTAGTTGACCTTCTGTAGGGACCATCTGCTGACTTCCATAAGGTGCAGAGATAATAGGTTCGATTACCTGACTACTACCTCCAGTAGCTGGGCCGTGGTCAGCCATTGAGGTCGTTTCGAGGTGCTGATATGCAGGGACAGCCTGAAGCGATGTCGAGTCTTGCCGCCAACCAATTGGCAAGTATCGAGCCTTTTCAGGTCGGACACGGACTGTACTATAATCGAGCATGAATCCTTCCCCTGACGCAGTTGCACCCTGGTTTTCAAATGGTCTAGCAGGACTGTTTTGTGCATTGCTAGAAGGGAGATTTGCGTGAACTCCGTTGCTAGTGGTGCCTTGATCCTGGCTAGATGTAGCGTCGCGAGTAAAATCCGAAGTATTTCTGACCATATCTTCAGTAGTTGGAAAAGAAAACGTCCCATCAGATCGAGAACCGTACGGTGGTTGATGACCTGTAGCACCGTGGGCATTTATTGCTTGACTTGACGTCGAGCTCCGAATGTGAGAGCGTCTGCGAGTCGAACTAGTCATGCCTGAATCAAATTGTGACTGTGTAGCTGCTCGATCTAACATATCCATTGCCTGATTCCTTGCAAAGCTGGGACTGATGCCACGAGAGCGGCCGGCACGGGGCATGGACCTAGGCGAGACAGCTGGCTCTTCAGGATAGTTATCATGAGATGGAAGATGTGTAGTGTGAACATCAGATTTGGCCATCTCATTAGCCAACGGTGGGGACATTGGCAGTCCTTTTCCTTGAGAGACATCTCTTGTGGGGTGGCGTTGATTATAGGAAGCATTTGCGGTATTGCTCAACCGTCTCGCAGTGAAGAATTGTGACCCAGTCCGGAAACTTACAGAGAGGGGAGTGTCTCCCAGGCCGTTGATCAGCACAGAAGGCTCTGATTGAACAGCAGCTACCGAGCTCTGGGCGTTAACAAATCTGGGAGGCCCTTAGGTTAGTCTCAAAACAAGTTCATGATCCATATGTAAGGGAATAGCAACTCACGTAATCAGAACAGAGTTATAGTAGCTCCCAATGCGTGGTACAACATTCTCAACTTGACCATATTTGACAAAATGCTGCCTTAGGAGTTCCATGGCCTTCTCACTTTTAGTCATGTCCTCTGTCAGCCGGCTCACGAATATGGTTCGGTCTCGTGTGCTGCAGTGGACACAGGGGCATGGATCGAACTTGGTGTACACATTTGCGTTTCTGCCAAAATTCACACAGCCATACTCGCTCAGAGAATAACCCAAGCTCGCTGATCGTGAGTTGTTTCGCATTGCAGCACCTCCTCTATCATTGTGATGAGAACTGATATGATTGTTGTGCTGCTGTTGCTGTGGGCGAGCATTGTTGAATCGCTGATAGCTACTATTGGTACTAGTAGCTGAGGTGCGTCTGCCTAGCTCATCAGATTCGTTATTTTGCCACTGCCCGTGTGCACTCCCTTTGCGATACGCGACCTTGGGGCCATGAAGCTCGTCAGACCCGATTCGCTGCCACGTTCCATTCGTAGTATTTTGAGTGACAGGGTTTCTCTTGTCTTGTTTCGAGTTTTGAGAGCCATCAGTGAATGTAGGTGGTGGCTGGTATTGTTGTCTCCGATCTACCCGGAACTGCGGAGGACTTCCATTGATAGCATACCCGCTTCCGTTGGGTGGCATATAACTATGAGGCTGTTGTGTCTGCTGCCGCATCTGTGTAGGAGCTTGTAAATGTGGTTGAGAAAGGGCGTATGGTGGTATTTGATTAGCGAAAGCACCCTGAGACATGCCACAGCGTCGAATTCGTGGTAATTCGTTGGAACAATTCGGCTCTGGGATAGAATCGAATGGGGAGGGTACCATTGGCTGCTGGATTGGCAAAGACCGGCCATCACTTGCTCGTCCTGGGCCATTATAGTAGCTGATAGGAGGCTGCATCTCGTTTATAGTTGACGGATCATGCAAGCCGCTATCTGTAGAAGGCATAGCCGGTTTCTGACATCCTATGAGCTTTTTGCCGACTTCATGACAGCCACCTGGGTAGACACGAGCCTCGCCGTTTGCAGAATGGCTGGGAATGCTGGCAGGGTCACCACCAATGCCAGGGGCACTTGAACACCGCTCAGGATGATCTGCAATACCGTCTTTCTGGTGCGGAGTAGCATCATCGGTTGGCATCCCATTTAAATGGGGTGGGCTAATAGACCCGGGATCTTGCACAGCTGTTATGATTAGTTGAGAACAATAACGCGTACACGGATAATACCATGATAGGAAATCATATCATACCTTGATGTTGGGCGTGCTTGTCGGCGGAGGCGAGAAGTTCCTTGTTCCTAGCGCGACGGGCCGCTGTTTTTGATGTGCCGTCGACGATGAGGATTCCATTAATAAGTTTGTTAGGGATGTCAAACTTATCCATAAAAGGATCCTCGGCCTCTATATCCTCCAGATACTGGCGAAGGGAAGCTGCAGTCATCCGGTTAGTGAAAATAACGATACATGAGCATGTAGATATGTAGGGACTGTGTAGGCACCATGTAGGTCTAAGCTGATGTTTGTAAAGATTGATGTGCACTTACCAAGCTTCTCTGCTCTGTCACTACTTGTGAGTACACCGTCGGCAAGTATAAGACGATAGTCGTATTGGAGACCGTTCCGAACATTGGTGTAGTGCCTTCCGAAGATGTCTCGGATTACGTTCAGAAGATGCTCAGGGTATCTCTGATAACCCTCAAATATCTGTAGCTCATATGGCGTCAGGACTTTCAGGACATCCTGCTGTCTCTCCTTGTCCCATGACAATAGCTTGGTCTGAATCTCGGGCTTCTCTAAGACTTCAGCAGCGAGAGTCTCAAACAATGGCGTATAATACTCGGCCTTCATTGTCTGCTCTTTCTCTACCTGTCCTCGTGCGTACTCGTTCTCGAAGACGAAAGTGTTGATGACATTCCACAAGTTCTGGGCACCTCGATGGTAGATGTCGTAGGCATCGAAGTACTTGTAGAGGTCCCAGTAGGTCTGGGGAGTCTCGATGTTTCTACATACGTCTGGCAAGTTTCGCCGGAGTTCATCACAGACACGCTGCACCTCTGCGGCCCACCAGAAGTAGCCAGGACGTTCATATGTAGGATTCAAAACTTGACGAAAGGGCCTATCTCCATGTGTAGAGAAGACTGCCGGCCTGTCTGTGGGTGGTTGAGTGAAGAATGTGACAGGCGGCTCGCCTGCCTCAAATGGGAAGTCGTACTTTGGTGCACCGGCTGCGGTTAGTGCATCCCTAACAGTGAAGGTACTGTACAATTGATAGTTAGGAGCCATAATGTCGACGGGTATTGCTCAGTAGGAAGGGTAAGAAGGGTGATGGGTGTTGGGGTGTGTATAGAAACGCGTTGTAGGGATATGGGAGGTGTTTAAGTCCAAGTTAGGGTACTGCGTGATGAGATTGAGTACACAGATGACTGAAAATCCGCAAGGAATTTACAGATGCAAGGACCAAGATGTAGGATATAATCTGAAGATGAGAGGTTTGGAAGGTGGGAGATGAGTGCAAGTTATGGTGTTAGGTAGGCAGTATTTAAAGGGTTGAAGGAGAAGTAGAAGGGCAGATGCCGGGTCAGGCACCGCCATTCATTGAGGTGCCTGAGGTAATGGGCGCAGTGGACAATAAAGAATGGACGATGAGAGTGGGTGGTAGTAAGAATTGGCTGACGTAGATAAGGTGTGTTTGCTTGCTTATAGTGAATACAACATAGCCAACCTATTTCGAGAGGTCCTGGCCGACAGGTACAACTATCTCTCAATACACCACCCGGGACATTCACTGCGATCCATTACAGCTCAATGCAGATAACCCGCCGCTCTGTGTATGTATTTAATGCCCATCTATCTGTCCAGTTGGATAACTGAGCTTGGTGCTGCAAGGACCTCCATATTTTCAACATGCTTAGCCGGAGTAGTTTACATTTATGTTGGTATTAGAGGTACAATGGACGGCTAACAGAGCTGGGAATTTATACATGGATGACTAGATGGGTATGATATAATACAGACCGAGAAACATGGCACAGTGTATCTGCGTAACTGGCTCAATAGAGTATAATGGTGGACGAGTGCTTCGATTGTCAGGAACGAAATATCCAGAACCTGAGTACCTTATCATTGCGGTTCCATATATCTCTACATTCCCGTACAGGTTATCTCTTGATAGATGTTCAGCGAACACTTTACCTGTACCTAGTGTAGGTGATATAGAGGTTACTTACTAGGTACTAGAAATTAGTTTGCGGGAAGCAATCATTTGCCATTCAACTGATCCAGCATCTTCAGTATCTCTGACTCCTTATCTGAGGCAATAGCCTTGCCATTGTTCCAATCCACAACCTACACACTCTATCAGTAAATAGCGAGATAAGAAAAGAATTGATTGGAGTAACAAACCACGGGGTGTTTGAAGCTGTCGGGGCTCTCCTTGAATTTCTTCAGCGCCTCATTTTCTGTCTTGGCGCCTTGTATGATAGAGCTTATCTTGCTCTGGCCGACATAATCGAGAATCGTCTTGAGCTGGTCGGCAGTGGGAGGGTCCTCGGTGATGTTCAATTCGAAGTCGGAACGATGGAGTTTCGTCTGGCTGCTCGCCGGGTCCTCGACGGCAGCTTCGGTAGCATTTGCAGAGGCCTGCTTCAATACAGCAGCAGCTCTGACCGAGGCGGGCGAGCTAGCCTTGTGAAAGAGGGTGACAATGTCTAGGGTTTTGTGCTGCTCTCTACCGTGTTAGCAAGGCAGCTCGTTCTTTGATATTTATGTATCGCCAATTGCCCTTCTATCTCCACTTACAAATCGAAACATGGCGACAATTAGCTATGTACTATGGGACGTCGTTGGTTTGGAGTTTGCCGTTTTGGGGTAGCTGTAGGTAAAGTTTGGTAAGAAGTCGGCAGGAGCAAGGATAAGCTCTTCTTGCATGGTTCAATTGTTACGTCAGACTGCACATGTACTTCTGTACCTATGCTTAGGTACTTGTGGTACATAGGTACATAGGTACATGAAAGCCACACTCAGCTGGTCTGTGCTTGATATATGTACCTACGTACCGCAGATATCTACAGGCAATGACGATGCGAGCTGTGGGTCACGCGTGATTAGATAAGCACCCCTCTAATGCTGCTTTTAGCCTGAGCCCTGCCTGAGGAGGACTTGTCTATGCTTTAAACATACTGTAGATAGGTAATTACTGCTGTATATCTAACCTACTTACAATTAAGCTAAACTGAGAAAGAAAACCCAATAGTGCTGTTAAGAATCAAACTCAACTTGACATTTGACTCATTGGTAAGTCCTACTAGGCACCGTAGTGAACAGAAGTTAACTATCTTTATACTGAAGAGATCTAGGCATCCTTAAGTGCCCACTTTGCTCCGTGACATGAAAAGTGGAATTCCGGAGTTTTGTCTGCTAGATATGCAGAAAAGTCCCGTTATTCCGCTTTTTAAGTCACGGAGCCGAGTAGGCGCTTAATTAGATAATTGCTTTAACAGCTTTCCACAATGAATGCGTCGGCCATATAAAAAGCGCGTAGTAATTATATAAGCGCTATAATAAAATAAAAACTGGTCTGTGCGCTTATTAAATATAGAGCTTGTTATGAATTACCGCAGATAGGAGCTAGTTATTAATATAACAAGAGATTACCTGTACTGAATCCAACAATAAGCGAGCACCTTACAAGTGATCCATAGGCTCCCTGATTTCGGTCCCGACGACAAAAGTCCTGCTGTACCCCGAACAACGACGGGCGCTAATAGGTTCCACGTAGCAGCTACTGTAGCACCGAGTACTACATAATAAGGACAAACTGCAACTTTGGTGCCTCTATTCAAACCATACCCTTGACCATTAGCATACAATAGGCCACAACGGAGCTCAGGTTGTACTTACGACCTATAAGCGCGCTGATTATTTCTCGCAAACCTGGCAAAATCCGCACCGTTATTGGAGTATATATGGGCGAGATATATAAAGCTGAGCGTAAGAATGAGAGAAGGCTAAAGAAAATATACCGCACTAGCGAAATGAATGAAAGCGAAGCACAGGCTTACGCAACCGATGAGAAGAATATAACAGGAGAAGCTTCGATTTTGGTATGGCGAGCAACGATCCAGAAAAATAACAAAGTAGCGATTAGGCACGTCCAAGAACAGGTATAATAACCTTTGCAAATATTAGTAGTAAAGCTCAAAAGTTAATATACACTACAGAAATTCCGAGGTGTAACAGGCAAAGCAATCCAATCAACGCTACTACGCATTTCTTTAGAGGAATGTGTTTGTGAGAGCGATATAAGCTCAGTAAGAAAGTCGAAAACACCCCTACTCGAGGTATCGTCGGAATCCTTTTGCGAGATCATTAAAAAGGACCTTGAAATTTACCGAAGGAAAAGAGCTAAAGCAATACGACAAGAGGTGCAAGAAGAGAAGGAAAAGAAGAGAAGGAAGGAAGAGGAGGCGAGGCAGAGGGAAGAGGAGCGACTACTGAGACGGTGTGGGTAACCTGACCACATGGGGGTTAGGTTGATTAGGTCATCAAGACTTAGTTTTTCTTTTCTTTTATTTAAAATAGTTAGCTTATAGCTAGTTAGAAATAGCTAGCACACCTTTTACGCGGTCTTTTTCAAAAGTCCGTTATATCTAAATATATATTTGTATTATTTATTTATTACTTTTTTAAGCTTTAAATCTTTAAAAGTAATTTATATAACATTATAGTCGGTTTTTTAAAATATATAATATATATGTATTATATATTTCGTTTTATTAGTGTTTTTAATAAAACTTTATATTATATTAACTATTAGATTTTAAAACTAAAGCTTTAGCTAATAAAAAAAAAAAAACAAAAATAAAATATTACAAATAATAAATTTAACACTATTTTTTTTATTATATTTAGTTTTTTAAAGCTTGAATTAATAAAATTTTCAACAAAAGTAATAGCTTTAAAAGCATATTTATAAAAACTAAAAAATATTTAATATTTTTATTTCAATTATATTAAAAATTGAATATTTCAGTTTAAATTTTTAAAACTATTTTTATTGTTATAAAAATTGCAGCTAATATTAAACTATTATTAAATATAAAGTTTAATATAAAAAGTAATATTTTTAAATTAAAACTAAAAAAAGTTTGTTATATTTTAATATATTAAATTAAAATATAGTTTTATTATATTAAACTATAAAAACTATAATATAATTACAAATGTATAAATTAAAAATAAAAATTATAATTAGCTAAATAAATAAATAGCAATAATAAACTATTAATATAAAATAATAGTTTTAAAATATAAATATATTTTAAACTTAAAAAAGTATATTAATAAATAAAAGTATAAATTAATTATTAATAAATTAGTATTAGTTGTATTATTTAATAAAACAATAAAAAAACTAAATTAATTTATTAAAATATAAAAAGTTTATTATTTTTTAATAGTTTATTAAATTGTAATTATTAAACTATTTAAAATTGCTGTTATATTTAAATATTTTTGTTATTTTTTAATTTTATAGTTTTGTATATATTTAAATAATTATTTATTGCTTTAGCAATATTATTATATTTATTTAAATCAATTATTTTTTTATTTATTATTTTATAAATTTATATTTTTATTATATTTATATTATTAAGTTTAAATAAATTTATTAAAACATTTTATTAATTTAGCTTTAGTAATAATATTAGCTTTAGTTTTATAACTTAAAGTTTTAATACAAAAATATTTAATAGCAGTATTATTGCTATAGCTACTATAGTTTTGCTTATTAAAAATATAAAAAATGTTATTTATATAATTTTATTAAATCTTTTTAATTTAAAAATGTTTTTTTATTTATTGTTTAAAAAAAAAGCTGTTATTAATTAGCTAAAGCAGCTTAAAATATTATTTATAACTTAAAAAATTTTTATTTAGTTTTTAGTTAAATAATTGTTTATTTATATATAGTTAAAACAGTAAATAAAAATTATTTATAAATATGTTAAAAATATTAACACTTAATTAAAAGTTAAGCAAAAATTTAAATTAACATTTAGTTATAACAATTTTAAGCAGTAATATTTTTTGTTAATTTTATTAAAAAAATATAAATTAAAACTTAAAAAAAATATTATTAAAAATATAAAGTTATATTTTAAAAAGTATTGTATTTTTATAAAAAAAGTAAAAAAAACAAAAAAAATTTATAATAATAAAACTTTTATTTATAAACTATTTAAAAGTATTAAAAAGTTTATGTTAAAACATATTATAAACAGTTTTTAAACAAACTATAACTTTTTATATATTATAGTTTATAACTAGTTATAATTTAAACTAACAAAATAAACTGTTATAATATTTAAGTTAAACTATTATAACATTAAATTAAAAAATGTAAAAACTATATAATATATATATAATAAAAACTTATATAATTAATAGTTTTTTTAATATAATTATTACTTTTTAATATTTTTTATAACTTAGTTATTTTTTTAAATTATTTAATTTTAACATTAAGTTATAATAAATAGCAAGTTTATAATTTTGTAATAAAAAAAACCTACTATTAAATTTAAAAAACAATTAAACAATAAAGTTAACTTTGTTATAAAATAACTAAAAAAAATAAAAATTGTAATTTAAAAAATAAAACTAACAAAAAAAAAAAAAGCTAAAATTAAAAACAAACTAGCTTTTTTTTAGTTTACTGTTTTTTAAAGTTAAAATAGCTAAATATTTTTTTTAAATGTTTTTATTATATAATTATATAAATAGTTTTTTTATTACTTATATTAATTAAGTTTTTTATTATAATAGTTAAATTTTTAGTTATAAAAAGTTTTATTTGTTAATTTAACTTTAAATGTTTTTGTTATATTTAGTTCTAAACTAAAAAGCAATAAAAAATAATTAAAGCAAAAAAAATACAGAATAAACTAAAACTTAAACAATATTAACTATTATATTTGTAATAAATTAAAATATTACTTTAAAAACTATAAATAAGTATAAATATATAACAAAAAAAATGTTTTTTATTATAATTAAAAGTAACATTTAAAAAGCAGAGCTTTTTTATTTTTATAAAAAATTTTAACTTTTTTTTTTAATATAATATAAAAAGCTAAAAAAAATAGTAAAAATATTATCAAAAAAGTTTTTAAATAAATTTACATTTTTTGTTTTAATAAAAACATTTATTTAGTTTAAAAAGTGTACTACTAGTTTATATTTAATAAAATTATCAAAATTAATAAAAAATTTAAACAAAAATATTATAACTAATAAGCTAAAACAACTAATTAAGTTTTGTTAATAGTTGCAATTTTATACAACTTTTAAATAATTAATATTATAAATGTACAACTTAGTTTATTAAATATAAAAAAAATTAATATAGCAAATATTGTTATATATATAACTAAAAAAAGCTTTATAACTATTAAATATTTTATAAATAAAAGTTTATTAAATAAATATTTTTGAACTATATATAAAAATAAAAATAGTATTAAAAAATATATCGAATATATTTTTAATAAAAACTTTTTAAATATTAACATTTTATAAACTAATATAGCTGCTACTAAATATATAAAGCTATTTAAAAAAAAAAAAAGTAATAACAAAAATATTATTAGTATTAATTAAAACATTTTGTTAATTTAAAGTAATAATACTATTAATTAAATTTAAAATTTTATTAAAATAAATATAAAATTTAATTAGTAAAACTTTAAAATATTTAATATAATATTTGTTTTTTTTATTAAAAATATATAAAAGTTAACTAAATATATTTAATTTAAAAAAATTAAAAATATATTTAATAAAAAAATAAACTTTATAATTAAAAATATAGTTATAAAAACTTTTAAATTTATTA